>OY856187.1:3128842-3203966 GCA_963693315.1 Diogma glabrata | reverse complement strand
TCAAAAATAACTTTTTTTCAAAATTTCTACTTTAAACCCCCTCTAATAAACATTTGAAATTATAACAACCAAAAAAAAATTTTGGTTATATTTTAGCAAAATCCCTCAGTTTTTTAAAATTTTGTCTTTTGTAATGTTCGATACAAACCACTCGTTTTTGGTAATAACTTAAAAACTAAGCAGTCGAAAATTCAATGAAATTTTTTTTGAAATACTTTCATTTTTTAGACCAAATTCGATTCCTTAAAGAAAACTTTTGTTTTACTATCTCCTTAGCTATGTCAAATACAGCCATGTCCATAAAATATAGATAAAAACTAATTTTTTTGTTATCATCAGGTGTGGGACAATACATTTGATAACTGTAAAAAATTTCAAGTTGATAGCATTTATAGCTCATGAGTAAAATGATTATGTAGAAATTCGGACGGACACCGAAGTCTCACCAATAGGGTACCGTTTTTACTTTTTCAGAGTACGGAACTCTAAAAAACAACTTATTACGTTTACCAACTCCGATTGGTAAATTATATATAACAGATCGGTAAAAGTGTTAAATTAAACGCATATCAGTGATACTTCTTATATATTCACCAAATGCATTGTCGATTATATATATTACCGGTAAATATTAATGACCGTAAGATACCTGTGACCGTAAAATTAATATCCATTAATATGTAAATTTATCCACTGTCTGAATGTATTTTTGTTATTATAATGGCTACGATGCCACGATTACAATATTTTTATAAAAGTAAAAAAATTAAATTAAACTAACTGATAATTGTTTTATTATCAGTTAGTTTAATTTAATTTTTTTACCTTTATAAAAATATTGTCATCGTATTAATAAAACTAGAAGATTTTGTTTTGTTATAAGGTTTTGAAAAAAACTGCTCCTAACCACTCATATGTAAAACTTGGGAATCACCATGGTGATACCTGCTAGTGATTTATAATTTCAAACAATAATTCTATTTTTAATTAGACTTCGATTCTTTTCATGTCTATGTCCTTTCAACTCTATATTTATCTGTAAACAAATAAATGCTTAAGGCGCAATTTCAATCAATTACAAAAAAAATTACAGCATTTTTTTATAAAAATGGCAGGATCCAACATCAAAAGTTTACGTTAAAAAATGTAAAATTTTAAATTTAGGACAACTTAGAGGACAAGCTGAATTATAAAGAATAATTAAATATCCTTAAGGTTTGTTAGTATAAATCGAAAATGTTTTTTCTTTTTTTTGCAAATTTTAAAAACAAATTATTTATAAAACTTTTTGTTTTGGTCTGTAAAAAATATCCCTTGTTTTTTAGCTATTGGATAAAATAAAATTAACGTATTATACTTTGTAACCATTTTTTAGATGGAAATTGCTTGAAGGTTGATTGTTTGTTTTAATAAAAAATTGAAAGTTAGTTAGATTATTGTTTGGCTTTAACATAAAAATTTGAAATATTTATTGTAAAAAATGTTTTTAAACTTAGTTCTATCTATACTGTTAATATTTTGTTCCTACCCGGGCAAGATTTCTTTGTTATTTTATGAAGAATATAATCAATTTCTCAAAGTTTTCGTTTCATAATTTTATTATTCTACGAACTATATTTTTTTTTATATTCAACACATAACGATCTTATAAATCACAAATATAGACAATGGTAATACTATCTGGGGTAATAAGAAGAAAAGATATTTCAATTCTATCTTATTATCTTATTGAAAACTGATTCAAATAATATTTTCTTTCAATTTAAAATTGAAATTCATAGCAAAATAATGAAATTCGGAACCAAATAGAAAATTATAATAAGAGCATAAAAACTCGTCATGTAATATGAGTTTTTTTCTATCATTTCGTCTAATTTTTCATTAAAATAATGGAAAAACAAAAAGAAATATGACGAATAATTTTTTTTGTGTCACATTTTTCTCTGCATATTATTACGATTTTGATAATGTAATTCGCTGTCTTGTTCGTTATAAATTTTTTTTTGGTATTGAATTATTTTATTTTTGGAATAATAAGGAGACTGAGAATGGAGAGTGATTACTTAAATGAAATATGAGGTATGCAATAAGATCTGCATAAAATTGATAATTGGAAAATGTTGAGCATAAATATAATCCTGAATTTATACTTAATTTATCGGATATCAAGTGTTTTAGTTAGTGGAAAAGCATTTGGATTAAAATTGTTGGTAACATTGAAAAAACTCATGGGGGATCTTTTGACATAAACTTTCTATTCTCTAAGCTAAAATATAAGCAATAATTTTATTACTCACAACGGTTAATTCATAATAATTAAAAATAACCATCCAATCTAGGGATGCCAAAGTTATTGTTTTTTCTCATTACTAGCAATTATAATTCGGAATGAGAATGTCCTCAGTATTTTTCATTTTATCAGTTTATGTTGCTTGATAGATGTGAAAATTCATAAAATCTTAAAACTTGACATCTGTACTTAAAATATGAAATAAAAATAGATTTCCAAATTACCTATGCTACTGTACTATTTACTACTAAAAAAGATTATTGTTATATTTTTTGTTTTACTATCTAATGAGTAATGACTTAACATTACATTATATAATTACTGTTTTTAAATTTATAAGTTTAACGCGATTAAAAAATTTAAACTTTTTGATGTATTTTATTTAAATTGAAATAAAAAATTACCATAATTTCTACATTATCCAAGTAAAAATAAGTTTCATACAATTTTGATAGTGCTTTGTGTTTTGTTAATTACATAATTGTTTTTATAGCAATAATTTGAGTTCTATATCTATTTTATTTTTAAAAAATAAACTTGGCTTTGAAAACTGTGAAACCAAAAAAATATATTAAAGTGGCAAAAAAAGACATTGACGCGTTCTAGAAAAGAAATTGATTAGAAGTAGTTTATTTAGATTAAAGTAGTTTTATTCGAGTCACGTGGAGTATATAGAAAAAAATATTGTATTGTGCAAAATTAATATTAAAAATTTATGACATTTATTTTATGTTTAATTTAAGATTTACGAAATTAATATTAAGTATGGTGAGTAATTTAGAAATTAATTTATGTTTTGTACCATTCTGAATGGTGGATTATTTCTTACTTCTGCATTTGCTATCGTTCCGAATGGAATTGGGCTTAAATTTATTCATTCACGAGACTTAGTAACAGTGTTTTTAACTTTGGGTTATAAAGATTAGTGAAAATACAATCTCGGTAGAGAGTTTGTAAATATCACTGTGACCACAATGGTCGTCAAACAATGCCTTATGTATATTCGTTTGCCGATTGTAGCTTGTTCTGCGGATATAATGGTGGATTGATGCGTTTGCATTCTTAAATACAAATTCACATTGTTCAATATAATCACATATTACTTTTGGTTTTGAAATAGAAGATAAACAATTCATCTATTGCACTTCGTGTTTTTTTAATTTATAGCTCCTCCATCCTATCATGAAATATTGACTTCATTCATATTTTATTATGTGACAGAATTTTTCGTTTAGTTATCCATTCTTAAAAAAAACATAAACACAAACAAACATTTTTTGTTTCTATCCACATCTTAGAAGGCATGTTTTGAGGGATCTAACCAGATTTTTAAAGGTATCTATGTGTTGTAGCGACACATATTTTAATTCCTATTACTCGCAAAAGCATATGCTATATCTCTACCTCCCACCAGGTAGGAAACATTTGCTAGCAGTCTTGCCAAGAGATATTTTCTCGGTAATGACAAATTTATCTCGGGTATTCATTTTTTCTAAGATTTAGTTTTTTGGTCCTGAATCTGACTAAATCTGGTACTGTTATCTGAACTGTAGATTTAATACTACCAACGGAAAACATCCGATTAGATCGTTACTTTATTTTATTTTTTTTGTCGATAATGCAGGACTTTTCACCTGTTTTATCGGTTTGTTGCTATCATTTTAGATTTGTGCAATGTGTGGTACAGTTAGTTTCAAAGCATGTCATTATCATACGTTCAATATTCTGGTGGAGTTGGTTTTTATATTAGGTTTCACGTATTGAATTCATAATTTGTATTGAAAGTTATTATAACTGTTCCTGTTGTTTTTTACGTTACGGTTATACAGTATTACAAAAATTAGAAGTGATATGTTCTTAAATTACGAAACTGTTTTTGTAGACAGTACTTGCCAAATATTCGCATTTTATGTGTAATCAGTTGCACCAACATTAATGGAACTTTATCCTTTTTAGAGATCTTTGATTTTGCATTTATTGGACACAATCGTTATTTACAATGTGTAAAAATTTATTCGTGATTTACGACGTGTAGAAAAACAAATTATTTTCACTGTATAAAATCATACAAAGTTCTGTTTTGAAATTTTATTAATAAGAATACGTGTTTTAAATGGCTTAGATCCAACCTCATTTTGCAAAATATAAAATTTCTTCTAGTAAAATTTTATTTTTTCATGTTTGTTTACTTACGTCATATTAAAGTTTTTGTTTCAGCTGAATTATAACAAGAAAACGCTAATACATAGACTGGCTTTACCACAGCTCTAGAAACAAAATGTTCTGACTATACAATGAGCTTACATCTATCAAATACTTCACCTAATGACTAACTATTGTTAAAGATCTCGCGTAGTTCTATTTATAAAAGCAGGTGCTTGGTGGTTCACACCACTTGGCTCCTTATTGTTTAAAAACTTATCAGTTCCATCTAATATAAATTTTAATTTAAATTTGCTACAGTTTAATCTATATTATAATTCGCAAAAGAAATCTGTAGAATCCCAACAGACAGACGAATTTTGTTCTACGAATAGAAAAAGGAAAATTTCTGCCGAAAGTGTCAAACCGGCAGTTGGGATGAAGCACTGGTACTAATCATACTTTAATCATTATAACCATGTTTAATAAAAATCAATTATTAGGAGCGAAAGTTATTGAAGTTTCATACAAACAGGTGCTCCTGGGTCCTCCACTACTTAGCCCAATACCGCCCAAAAACTAATCATTTTTTTTGTTGTTCCATATTTTTTTAAAGTGGCATCAAAATTGATTAATGAACAAAGTCTGTATGCTCCCAACAACCTTTTAAAACGAAAAAAAACTCAGCAGTTGTATGGTGGTCCCCCACCACTTTGGTCGACGTGCCCCAAAAGCTGATCATTATTTAATCACACTAGTTTAATCTTTTTCATAATTTTTTTCATAATCACTTCATTATCGTAGGCTGTACTGTGCATAAAGGCACTGAAAAAATATAAAACAAATTTTTACCGGAAGTAAAATGTCCCAAATTTCATCCAATTTGATTATTAGGTTCTGATGTTATAGAGCTTTCAAAAAACATATGTTTAGGAGACCCCGAGCACCATTTTGTTCAATTTTGAAATGAATTCAGATGTTCTATTTTCAAGTGAAACCGGCTCATATACCAAAGTTTCATCAAGAGCCGAGGTCCTGTTTTTGTCCAGAATCCAGTATATTTTGTTATAAAGGTGCAAACATTTTATTTCAGAAATAGAATTGCAAGGGTAATCCTTTATAAAACCCCTTTAGCAGCCCTTAATGTCCATATAACTTTTTCTAGTGGAGATCGTGGATAATTTAAAATCTTTAATAACTAAAATATGAGCGTTGCAACCAATTTCTTCATAATAATATCTACAAAATAAAAACCTACGACAACGTTCATTAAATTATTTAGTAACACAATTTTGTTTATTTCCACAAAAAATAAAAAATGTTTTAGTCTATTAGTAGACAAATTATTAATAAATAGATAAAATAAAACACATGCTAAGTTCCCATAAATAAATATTTTAACAACACAAAAATAAGAAAAATAGAAATATAACGAATTCGTTAATCAATCAAGTCAATTTAAATATAAACAAAATTAATGTAAAAAGCTTTTAACAGGCAAAGTATTTCCTTTTAAGTGACCTGGATGTATAAAAAAGGTTAAAAGTATGAGGGTGGAGCTTAAATATTTATTAATTATTTTGATTGCGTTTATTTTATTTTATGTCGATTTTAATTGGATTGAAATTTGATAGAAATAATACAACTTTAGATTCTATTTGATTGTGTAATATAATGGATTATAAAAGCACAAAAGTTAATGGTCAATTAGTTATAGTTTTGAAACTCCAAACAAATCAAAATTAAAATTCAATTTCAGTTTTCACTACATTCTGAGGGATTATAGCTTATGTCTTAGCTTACGTTATTGTAAAATAGCACTAACAAGCAGAAACAGAGTTACAAACAATTTAAAAATCGGCTGTTATATTATTATGTCCTAACAAAATAATAATTCTATTTTCCACAATTATTTTTTTTGTAGCAGAATTAAACTAATATGTATTCAAAAATTTGCTATCCAATTACTAAAATCGTATGAATAAATATTCTAAGCTAAATCCTAAAATCAAACCGCATCGAACAAAAAATGTAAAACTGCTTCCCAGAAATTACCTTAACAAAATAGAAAATCACTTTTGAAAATTTCCAATAGATTAGATTTTTAGATTTTATAAATCAAATTTCTTTTATATTTTGATAAAACCAAACAACTATTCAAACCTTATTCGTATCTCTATGCACATATCTTCAAATCATCAACGTTAAAATTTAGAATTAAAACCACATTCAATTAGTTTGTCTGCATTATTCAAGACAAACTCATAAAAATTCAGATCCGTACTATTTTCCAATTTTCCTATACTTTTTCAATTCATTTGAGAATTCATTATTCGATTGTTGATGATGATTATCATTCATCATCATCATCATCATCAATATGATCAGGAAATCTTATTTTTTGAATTAAAATTGTTATAAAACCGAATATTTGTGGTTTTGTAATATTTTTTTTTTGGATTACGAATAAATTTTTTTTTGAAAATTAAGTCAAAAATTGTTTTTGAATGTAAATATTTGAAAAATAATTGATTTTCTTACATTTAAGTCATAAATTTTTCGATTGGAATAAACATTTAAGCTTTTTGTAAAAAATGCATTGTTTTGAATAAAACTGAAGCTTAAACGAATTAATAGCAATAGTTTTATAATTTGAAATTTTTTATCCAATTAAATCCTAGGAGGGAATGCACAAACCAGTTTATGTAGATCAAAATAGCAACTAATATTTATAGTTTTACATAGAGTAGATTTTTACTGGGTTATGGGAGCTAACCGATATAAACTGAGTGGAGAGAAATTATTCGGGGTTTATTTTGGTTAGTGTAGAAAAATTTTACACGGTGCACCATGTACAGGATATTACTTCGGTCTGAAAGACCTAATTACTTCGGTCTGAAATACCTAAGTATTACATTCATGAGCCAAAAGTGAAATTCTTACCCCCTCTTTTTTTGGCATTTCTCGACGTTTTAGGACCTACTGATTCTAAATAAGCAAAAAAATAAGTGTATGTCTGTCTGTCGGCCGGCCGGCCGTCCGTCCGTCCGTCCGTCCGTCATTACCTACGCTTCAGGGAAAACGGCTGGAGGGATTTCAAAATTTTTTTTCTAAAATAGGTATTCACAAGGGACAGGTCGGAAAGGACGCTGTGTTCGATAACTGTACCGGAAGTGTGTCAAAAAATCATTATGAGTGTCAAAAATAGCAAATTTTCATATTTTTGGCTTAAAAACTTTCATTTTAAGTGATTACGAGTACGAACATTTAATTTGGAGAAATCTTGATGGTCGGGATTGGTATGTGAGATCAAAAACTAGATTATTGCATTATAAGTTTGTCAAAAAAATGTTGTCAAGTGTGTCAAAAGAAAGATTTTTATTTATTTTTTTACCCATTTTTGGAAAAAAAATAAAATTAATTGTTTGTTTGAAATGAAGTTTTATTATTATTATTGAGAATTATGGCATTATAAGTTTGTCAAAAAAATGTTGTCAAGTGTGCAAAAGATTTTTATTTATTTTTTTACCCAATTTTTTGGAAAAAATAAAAGTGTTTGTTTGAAATGAAATTTTATTATTATTATAGAGAATTATGGCATTATAAGTTTGTCAAAAAATAATGTCAAGTGTGTCAAAAAATGATTTCATTTATTTTTTTAGCCAATTTTTTGGAATAAAAATGTAGCTGTTTTTATGACGTAAACATAATTTAGAATGAAATTGGACATAGAAATATTTGAATTTGTTATAGTTTTTGAAATATTTTTGGAAGTTTGAAAAAGTTTGTATTTTTGATTTTGTAATAATTTTTGCAATATTTTTAGAATTTCGGGAAAAGTTTTAGTTTTTGATTTTGTAAGAATTTTTGGAATATTTTTAGAATTGTGAAAAATTTTTAATTTTTGATTTTATTATAATTTTCGGAATTTTGAAAAAATTTTCAATTTTTGATTTTGTAATAATTTTTGCAATATTTTTAGAATTTTGGAAAAAATTTGAATATTTAAGAATTTTTGAAATATTATTGGAATTTAGAAAAAATTTAAATATTTGATTTTATTCTAATTTTTGGAATATTTTTGGAATTTTGAAAAAGTTTGATTTCGCTGATCGCTGCCCAAAACTAAAAACCATGTCCTCATAAAGGTATTTTGCCAAAAACTGTATACAAATCCTTAACCCAGACCGAAGTCCTGATATCTCAGAGTTGTGAGATTTCAGCTCCCCCATATTTTGGTGTTAAAATTTCGCCATTTTGACTTTTCAACTTTGTTTTATAAACCAAAAATATTAAATATGTATTTATTAATTTGAAACAAGCAATTTTAATAACTATAACTAATGGAAAATCGAATAAAGACGCCGATGACATGACCAATTACCAATTTCGATTACCTTGAATCTTTCGTAATTGTAGTATATTAAAAAGAAATTAATACGTTTTTTTATATATTTACTGGTTTTGTCACAGAGTTGCTAGAAATTTGTTAAACAATTTAGTGACTTGCCTTAGTTTTATTTTAATTTAAACCAATGAAATTCTCCAAAATGTAATGACATCATTCAATTTCACCAATAAGATTTGAATTATACTAATAACAAATAGTTATATGTCTGGCCAACTGCGATATTAAAAATTATCAAATAATTTTTGAAATAATTAACTGATATCAGTAGGCCAACGTATAATTTATAAAAAATATATAAAGAAAATGAAAAATGACAAAAAATTTTCTAAACGAATTCCCCTCGTTCGTTGATAAATTCTCATAATTTTTTGGAAAATTCTCAAGCAAGTGGTATTGAAAAAAGCACGAGGCCGTAGGCTTGCTTTCGAAATTTTTAGCAAAAAATTATTTGGAATTATCACCGCGCTTAGGAAATTACAAATGAAATTTTTTTGCCTTAGTTTTATTTTAATTTAACCCAATGAAATTCTTTAAAATGTAATGACATCATTAAATTTCACCAATAACATTAGAATAATACTAATAACAAATAGGCAAAAAGAGTTGTATCGCCCGAGGCTCTGTCTTGGGCTATCGGCTCCTTTGATCCATACAAATCTCCAGGTCCAGATGGAATATGGCCTATTATGATACAACAATGTCTGGAAGCAGCTATTATAGCAGATAGGCTCTTAAAGATCTTCGTGGCCTGCATAGCTCTCGGCTATGTACCACAGGCCTGGAGAAACGTGAGAGTCGTATTTATCCCAAAACCAGGGAAAATAAACTATTGCGAAGCGAAAAACTTCAAATCGATCAGTCTTTCCTCATACTTTCTAAAGTCTCTGAAAGGTTGATCGACCGTTACATCAGAAACGTCGGTCTGAAGAAAACCCCGCTAAGCAATAGGCAACACGCTTATCAAGCGGGAAAGTCTACGGACACAATCCTTTCAAAGGTGGTTTCTGATATTGAAGAGACTATTTCTAAAAGGGCTATCACTCTTGGCGCTTTTCTTGACATAGAAGAGGCTTTTGACAAAGGTACTTTTGAGTCACTCATTAACGGGGCGGAAAGGCACGGTGTGAATAAAACACTCCTAAGGTAGATACGACGGGCTCTGCAAAATCGATGTCTGTTTATTCACACGAAGGATAACACCACAATCCAGGTAGGTGTAAAGCGTGGATGTTCCCAAGGGGGCGTTCTATCACCCTTGTTTTGGAACATGATGGTAGACCAGCTCCTAATTACACTAAATGATAAAGGGCTAAACACATACGGCTATGCCGATGATATTAGCATTCTTTTGAAAGGAGACAACATGGGGCATCTCTGCCGAAAAATGCATAACGCCTTGGATATTACCAACAGCTGGTGTCAGAAGAATGGTCTCTCGATCAAAGCTTCTAAGACACAGCTCGTTGCGTTTACCAACAGAAGGAAACTAAACAACTTCACTCTTCTTTCAATCGGTAATAACAAATTAACACTCCCAGATGATGTGAACACGATAAACTCAATGGCTGTTCATGTTGAGATTAAATGCGCAAACGCTACTCGAGTTCTGTGGCAATGCAGGAGGGCTTTCGGTGGCAAATAGGGATTGACTCCGAAAATGGTCTACTGGCTGTATAAAGTAGTCGTCAGACCCATTGTCAGCTATGGGTCCCTTGCATGGCTCTCAAGAACTTTTGTTGGGAATGCGATAAAAATGTATCACTAGTGCTTTTAGGACAACGCCCACAGCGAGTCTGCAGGTCTTATTAGGGCTTCCTCCCTTGTACATATATGTAAGAATGGAGGCTCTTAAGACTACAAAAAGGCTCGAACTCCTGGGAAACACTAGGGGCTGTAGAAAAAATCATCAAGCGTTATGGAGGGATCTAGAAGAACACCTGACAAATTTTTGCACGCCGACTAATGACATAGTACCTCTAACTGCCTTTCAAAAGCAGTATAGAGCTGTAATTCCAACGATAGAATACCGGTCCTCAGTTAATTTGCTATTGAACAGTGCGGCCAACATATTGGAAATCTACACAGATGGATCTCTCACTGAGGAGCAAGAGCTGCGTTTACTTCAGTAATGAAGATCTAGGCCTGCAATTTCCACTTGGCGAATACTGAACAGTTTTTCAGGCTGAGGTATTCGCCATAAATGCAGCATCAATGCAAGCGACGGAGCTTAAGTGGTCTGGTAAGATCATTAATATTTTTACTGATAGCCAGGCTGCTCTTAAAGCTCTGAGAAGTTATACTATTAAGTCAAAAATAGTGCAAGAATGTTCCAGGTCTTTGAATTATCTCGGGCTCAAGAACAGCATATCACTGATATGGACACCAGGGCATAGTGGGAATCTCGGGAACAAAAAAACTAATGATTTTGCAAAGAGCTCCGCAGGGAGACTCATAGGTCCTGAACCAGCAATTGGTATATCGAAAGGTAGGATAAGATCGCTAGTCGAACAAGTTCTCTTTCGGTCCAGTGACTCTCAATGGAGGAGCCGAGAAGGCTGCAAGGTCTCCAAGATGTTCACTCCAAAGTTGAACCAGCAAACCACCAAATTCCTGTTAAATCTGACTCGGTCAGACTGCAGGCTAATGGTGGGACTACTAACAGATCACCATCATGTGAATAAACATATGGTACAGCTTCGAGTAGAAAATGATCCAACATGCCGCTTTTGTCTTGAATAGGATGAAACAGTCCCTCACATTGTTGGAGAATGTTTGGCTCTCTCAGGGCTCCGAAGCGTCATGTTAGGATCAAACTATCTAAGGAATAAGGATAGAAGATTTCTGCAAAGCAGACCATTCAAGACTGTTGGCTTTTTTCAAAAAGGTCTTCAGCTCTTAAATATGAGGATGGCATAAAGGACTTAGCTCTACATGTCAAGCTATGACTACATGGTCACCTCGTTAAAAAAAAAAAATAACAAATAGTTATACGTCTGACTGGGATATTAAAAATTATCAGCCTAATTTTGAAATAATTTACTGATATCCCAGTAGCCAATGTATAATGTATATATAAATACGTAAGCAATATTTTTGTGGTACAATTTTAAAATATGTGTCCCATCAAAAGTGTGGCAATATGTATATCGTTGGAAAGGTCATGAGGAGTAGAATTGCAGAAAAATCCTTTTTTTAATTTTGACGATTTTTTAAGAAAAAATGCCAAAAATGTAATAGGTGTGTTTTTGAGTTTTATGTTCTCTTATTTTGTTTTTTTTTTCAAGTTATTTGTTTCAAAATCAATCTATAATCTAACCGCCTTATATAATCTAACCGCCCGTGATTCTAGTTACATTATTATTAAGTTAATAGAATTGGATCTAAACATTGTCGGTATATATAGACCACCATCAGCAGATATAGGAATTTTCTTTGAAAACTTTGATTATATTCTAACTCAATATAAATCATCTGTGATAGTGGGCGATTTAAATATAAACTATTTAGATTCTTATGATCCGATAAACATAAATTTAATAGGGTTGACACTCTCTAATGGTTACTTAATTCTTAACTCCACTGACCATGCTTATGCAACACGCATCTCAAATCAAGTATCAACCACAATTGATTATGCAATTACTGATTGTATTTCCCTGACATACAAACTTGCGTTGTTAGACGTTTCGTTTTCTGATCACAAAATGATGATTTTAAATATAAATAAAAATATAAAGAATTCCAAATACTCAAGAGACACCATTACAGTCTTTGATTATCCAAATGCATCTTTGGAAGTCTCATCTGTAAACTTTGAAAATGTATCGTCATTTTCTGAGTTAAGTTTAATTATAACTGATATTGTTGAAAAAAATACTTTAAAACGAACCATGATCAAAAAACAAAAACCATGGATAAATTCTAGTCTAATCGAATTGATAAAAAACAGAGAATACTACTACTCAAAACATAAAAAATTTCCCACAAATAAGACATTAGAACATGAATTTAAATTACACAGGAATTTGGCTAATAATCTAAACAAGAAGTTAAGAAATGAATATTATAAAAGAGAATTTGATAAACATAAAGGTAATGCAAGGAAAAACTGGATGGTCCTGAATAAATTAATTTATAATAAAGAAATATCAAATAGGCAACAAGTTGCCTCCTTATCTAAAGACAATGTTACAATCGATGATCCTTGTACAATAGCAAACGAGTTTAATAGTTACTTCATAAATGTCTCGAAATCTTGCACAACAGATTCAGTACCATCCTCTATGCCTAACTTCTCTACCTATTTAAGTTATAATATTAATGGCTAATTAGAGCTTCAAGAAACCACCCACGAGGAAGTTTCTAGCATCATCTCTAATTTAAATAGAAATGCTGCAGCAGGCAGCGATAAAATCTCAATGAAATTCCTATTTATTGTGAAAGATAAGCTTTCCCCAATCTTATCGAAACTGATTAACCAATCAATTAATAGTGGAAAATATCCTGATAGTCTTAAGGTAGCAAACGTTTGTCCAATATTTAAAAAAGGAGATAAGACCTTGATTTCAAATTATCGTCCTATATCTGTCTCTAGCTCTTTCTCAAAAATATTTGAGCGGGTTCTCCTTACTAAATTAAGTGCATATTTAAGCCTACATAATATCATTAACAAAAATCAATTTGTATTTGTTCATAAATCGTCTACTGAAGCCGCGGTTGCAAATGCTCTAAATGAAGTTTATGTCGCTCTTGATCAGAATCTTTTCGTTGCAATTTTATTCATTGATATCCAAAAAGCATTTGACTGTATTAGTCATAACATATTACTCCAGAAACTGAAAAGTATCGATTTATCTCTGATATCGCTATCACTATTTGAAGACTATTTTAAAAATAGAAAACAGTTTACTGCTGTCAATGATTGTTGTAGTTCAATGGAAACGGTGTTGGTCGGTGTCACACAAGGTTCACTTCTCTGTCCACAATTTTTTAATTTTTAAGTTAATGATCTATTTAATTTGAACCTTAAGGGACAATTACAATTATTTGCTGATGACTCTGCCTTGGTATATTCTGCTGAATCCGTCGAAGAGCTGTTTGATAAAATGAAACTAGACTTTGGTCTAATTTCTGAATGGCTCTCGGCGAATGGTCTAGCAATAAATACAGATAAAACTAATTATATCTTATTTCAAAATAAAGTTACGCCTGTCGGTTTGCCTAGTTTTTTTGAGTATAACTCAAATAAAGTGGTTCAAGTTGACAATGCTGTTTACCTAGGTATGGTTATTGATTCAAGACTGAAATTTAAGGACCATGTCCTACACGTAAAGAAAAAAATAGCACCCATGGTGTTTCCAATACGCAGATCACGCAATTATATTTCAGAACAATCGGCTTGGCAGTTGTATCATGCACACATAAATGGTCATATTAATTATATGAATATAATTTGGCAGACTTCTTCTACGTACGAAATGGTTAATAAACTACAAATCCTTCAGAATAAATCAATTAAAACGATTAGACAACTACCTAGATTAACGCCCACACTTAATTTATACAATAAATTTGTACTACCCATAGAAGCTTTATCATATTATCAGCACCTTCTCTTTATACATAAAATTAAACTAAATCTAATAAAATGTAATATCAACCTCAATTACATAAAGGATGTACACCATTATTCCACTAGAAGGCAGTCGAATTACTACATTCCGAGAGTCAATTCGAATAGAGCGGCTTCTAATGTTTTCTTTTGCGGTCTTATAAAATATAATAAATTACCGTCATCCATAAGACATATTACTAATTTTACTAGATATAAGGCTGCTATAAGGGAATATACTTTTAATGACTGGCACTTATCAAATAGGTACAAATTAAAATCTAACCATAATAAGTAAAAAGTAAGATAAAACTTGATTTAACTTCTAAAAAATGGCAACAGTCTTAGTACAATCCAAATAAATAAAAAGATGTACACATTGCTAAATTTATATAAGTTGATTTATTCTTGCCAAATTGCATAAAAAAATATAAATTATTAGTTAAGTATTCACACAATTGTTTCTCCAATATAGTATTTGTAAACCATTCTTACATTTTTGGAATCATTCAAAATAATGAAATGATTTAATGATTTACTGTACATTTATATAATTGATTTATTCTTGCCATGTTGCATAAAAGAAAAGAAAAAATAAGATTAGCTTAGTAATTAATAATTATTCACACAATTGTTTTTCCAATACAGTTTCTGTAAACTATCAGGGAAAAATAAAAAAATAAATTAAAAAAAAAAAAATCTAGATCTATACATAAATACGAAAGCAATATTTTTGTGGTACAAATTTAAAATATTTGTCCCATCAAAAGTGTGGCAATATGTATATCGTTGGTAAGGTCATGAGTAGTAGATGTGCTGAAAAATTATTTATATTTTTGGAACTTGGACGATTTTTGATGAAAAGGGGAGGAATAAGAAGGTGTGTTTTATGATTTTTTTTTCAATTATTTCGTTTTTTTTTCAAGTTATTTCTTTCACAATTCAAAATCAAATATATCAATAAATCAAACTCTGAAATAATATGTTGTAGCTATTTTGTTGGGAGGTCTGTTAACAAATTCCATTTACAATGAACGAATTTCGGCCACTGGGCGATTCGTAAAGAGTTCGTAAAAAATATATAAAGAAATGAAAAATGGCAAAAAATTCTAAACGAATTCCCCTCGTTCGTTGATAAATTCTCATAATTTTTTGAAAAACTCCTCAAGCAAGCGGTATTGATAAAAGCCCTCGACGTACGTCCTCGTTCTTTTATCAATATTTTTTTTTTTTTTTTTTATTCAAAGTTAGGCATGTTTAGTGTTAATTATAATAAATTATAAATTAACGTCTCTGAATATCCGAAGATACCATGCCAACTAGGGATAAGAATGGAATGCAAATTAAGATTCTCTGAGAAATTTATGAACGTTAACTTTAAAGCCTTGAGGATACTTGCTTTCGAAATTTTTGGCAAAAAATTATTTCGAATTTTCACCGCCCTTGGAAAATTACAACTGAAAATTTTTTGCCTTATTTTATTTTTATTTAATCCAAAGAAATTCTCTAAAATGTAATGACATCATTCAATTTCACCAATAACATTAGAATTATACTAATAACAAATAGTTAGTTATACGTCTAGTCTACTGGGATATTAAAAATTATCAAAAGATTTTTGAAATAATCAATTGATGTCGCAGTAGGCCAACGTATAATTCATAAATAGTACATTATGATGCTAGGACGTAAAGCTAAAGATTTTGGACGGATGTGGAGTTTAGCACCCACATTAAGTCCAAAATAGCTTACGTCCGTGCATCATATACATTTTTTTATTCACCGCAAGCAAAATATTTTAAGAAAAGTTGTTTATTCTAAATTTAAATTATAAATTTTCATAAATTTTAAAATAAAAATATGTGGAACAAGTAACCTTTGACAAAATATTTATTATTTTTCCCAAATTATTGTGTAGCTATGACAACAAATGATAACAACTATTTTAATTGGATAATGAAATTTTGAATTTGAGGGTTGCTTTGATAAAAAATCTTATATTTCATAGAATTTAAACAAAAACAAATGCTTTTTACTTTTTTGGACGTAGCTATGACAACAAAATAAATAGTTGAAAAGTGATACTTTAAAGCCGCAAATCACAGTAATAAAGTAACACTTTAATATGTAGGCGAATAAAAAAATATATAAATAAATGAAAAATGGCAAAACATTTTCTAAACGAATTCCCCACGTTCGTTGATAAATTCTTATAATTTTTTGAAAAATTTCTCAAGCAAGTGGTATTGATAATAGCACTCGGCCGGATAATTGCTTTCGAAATTTTTGGCAAAAAGTTATTTCGAATTATAGCCGTGTTCGATTTGACTGATGTAACTGAAACAACTGAAAAATTGTATGCAATTATTGTTGTTTTTTCAGTTGTTTCAGTCAAACCGAACGCACCTTATATCAACGCCCTTGGGAAATTACAACTGATATTTCACCATATGTATATGGCAAATTTCAGGAAAATCTGCAACGGGCATAGTTTTGTTAGTAAACATGACAATGGGTTTGTCTCGTCAACAAAACAAAACGCCAATCTGTAGTTCGAGTATGTTTTGAATAAAAAACTAAACGTTTAGAAAACAAGAAATAGAAGAAAAAAGGACTTCCGGATTTCGCTGTCCTTGAAAATTAAAGTTTTTTAAAAACTGAAAAATTTCATGTAAAATGAGGCCGAGTACCCGAGTTGCAACACTAATACATATTCTAGATTTTATTTGAACGATATTTCAATTGGTATGTGTGATGAACAAATAAACGAATGTTAAACCGTTGGTTTATTGGGAGTCACAATTTTCAATGACCTCCTCTGAAGTCTGGAACGACCATATAATTGCGATAGTAAAGAAAGCGTCAAAAATCTTGGTCTCCTAAGCAAGTGTTAAAAAAATATTTCGCTCGGTACCAATTACTCCACTTTTATTTTTCCTATATTCGTCCCTTTATGCAGCATTGTTATCAAGATTGGGGCGCTACGTCTGCTCTTTTGGACTCTGTTCAAAAACGAGTTGTGGGTGATCAAAATTAAATATCCAGTCTTGGTTCTCTATAACACCATCAGTCTTTTGCTGATCTCGTTGTTTTTTATAAATATCATCACCAGCAGTGCTGGTGAAATCAGTTCCATCATGCCTTAACCATACATATCCTTTTTCCTGATTTATACGTCAATCGGTTTGTGCAAAAAGTAAAACTGTTGTTATCACTCACTGTTATAGGGGCAGAATACAGAGGGATTTTCCTGTCCGTTTATCGTACAAATGGAATGCTTTGTGCGAATC
Organism: Diogma glabrata; assembly: GCA_963693315.1. Classification (NCBI taxonomy): domain Eukaryota; kingdom Metazoa; phylum Arthropoda; class Insecta; order Diptera; family Cylindrotomidae; genus Diogma; species Diogma glabrata. The sequence goes on along the minus strand of OY856187.1, from coordinate 3,186,222 downwards.
AATAGTATTGGGGGCTGAACCATAAAAGCTTAAAAAAAGCGTTGATTAACTGCTCAGAACGCATGTTTTTGTGTGACCTACCTAGGTCTTAAAGTTTATCTTTGTGTTGTTGTGACACATATTGTAATTTTCATAGTTCACAAAACTTTTTATTAAAAAAAAAATAATTTCACTCTACACAAAATAGTCTTCATTAATAAATTTGAAGTTTGTTTATTAAAATTCAGAAAATTTCAAAAACTTTAATTTTGATAAAATAATAAAGTTTAAAACTTATTGTTATTTTACAACAAACATTAAATTTTCAATACTTTACCTTAAATTATTTAAGTCTTCTTAAATTTAGCTTTCATAAATATATTTTCCAATAATAATTGTAAAACAAAATTTACTTTGTATTTGGTTGGCACGAATGATTAATGGTCACTAGTAAAATTTATTGAATAAACAATAAATTTTTTTTTTGGATAAACATAAACAAAATAGTTTTATAAGTTTCTAAAACTATATTTACCGTTTTGTATGGTTTATAGATTTTAACTTGAAATCATTACGAGTTTGTTGTAGAGAACGTTAGAACTAGCTTTATTGTTTTTAAAAAATAATGTTGTGGCAATACATAATAAAAATGTAATCGCTATTTTCGACTTTAATGAATCTTTATCATAAAATAATGTGTCTAAGCCACTAGATTTAATACTGCAGTAACTTTTTTGAAATCCACATAAAATAATCATTCGCATCATTGTAATATAAGCAATAACTCACATTCAATTTTATCTCCCTTTTGGTTTATTACCTCACATTTTAGAGTAATTTTTATGATGATAATGATAGTGTTGATGACGTGTTTTTATTGCATATTGCAACAAATGTAAAATACATAATTTATTTATATAAATAAAATATTCATTAGCTACAAAAGAATTAATAATTTAGCCGTCGCGTCATGCGAAAACATACATTTTTACCATAAAATTTATTATATATTTTATTACAAAACTCTTCACATGCTTTTGTTGTTGCTTTTTTGTTCAGATTAACCAGAAATTGTATATATGTGGTTTAAAATTTATGCTATTTATTGTAATTATTGCTTTAATTATTATCATGCTTTTTGGCAGTTATGCATTAATAAATCTGTATATCTCAAAGGGATGACGTACTTTTTATTGTTTATAAAGAAATAGATTTATTGCTTAAATACAATATTTTTGACGTAAACTTTTTAATTTTTTGGGAAATTACGTAATCTGAAAAGTTAATTTTTCTCTGTGATAGTGTGGTAGCACAGAATGATATAAATACCTCGTGATAATAGAGGTTTAAGAGCGCAGCGAGTGATTTAAATTCGGTCGAGTAGATATTTTCTTTTTCACCTGTTTTGAATACAATCAAATAATCAGTTTAGTCATCACAAGCGAAAACCACTAAAGCTGGTGAATGTACATGTTATAATTTTATTATTTTTAATTAAACTGTTACCATGGCGCTCTTTTGGGCTACTTATAATCTAGCGATCGAGTCAAAAGAAAAAGAAAAATTAAGGAAAGGCTTAATTTTGCGTTCAACTGGTGTTTGAGATACTTATATTCTTTAGCAAGCATTGAATATGTCTCTGAATATTTAAATTTAATTCTTGATTGTTATTTAAACCGATATTTTTATTTTCGTATTGATTGAATTCAAACCTGTTTTTCATATTATTCGCGATTGCGATGGTTGTGTTGTCTAAATTTACTAAATTGGAAGATTGTATTCATTGCATCTTTTATTTAATTATGCACACCCTGATTATTAAAAACTAATTATTATTAATCTAACATAAAGCGATTTTTTTCTTTCTAGTCATGTCGTCTTTGGACTTTCAGTTTGGCGGGTGTTATTGCATTAACAGTCTCTAATGTTTTACTCACACTTCGTTTATTACATTCAACTGACTGTACAAAATCCATTGCAATAAATGATGAATCATACACAGTTGTGCCACGTGCTCCAATTTTATCATCATCATGTTTAGATTACTACATGACAGAATTAGTAACAAACCGAACTGAAAAACAACCATTTATTGATATAAACCTTCAACTAGGACGATGGGATACCAAAAGGGAATACAAAATATTTGATTTTGCTGTGATCGGAGATAAATTTATAGAATTAACAGAGAAATATATTGTGTGCTTAGCAACGCAAAGTTCTCTTGAAAGATTGTCGAGCTTAGTCGATGTCGCTGAACATTGGAATGGTTCAATATCAGTTGCATTATTTGTAGCTGGTAATGATGAATTACATTTATTACAAATTTATGTGTCTTATCTTAGAAAATGTTTTTACAACAATACGTGAACGTGCTAGTTTTCATTTAATTTATCCAAAAGATCGTCCACCTAATACAATAAAAACATTAAATTATGACGATTTTTTTAATTATGATTGTGCCAAACCAAAAGAAACTCTAAGTCGTTTAATGAAATTTCGTTCACCTGAAACAACAAAATGGAGAACGAAAAAAATTTATCCACAAAATCATTTACGAAATATTGCACGAAAAGGTTGCCAAAGTGGAAATGTATTTTTAATTGATGTAGATATTATACCGAGTATTAATTTTACAGAACATATAGATAAATTTTTACGAAAACAAAAATGTGCGTCAAATTTATGTGCATATGTTATACCAACTTTTGAATTAGATAATAGAATTAAATTTCCTCGTGATAAAGTAGATATAATTCGTTTAAGTAAGAAAGGACTTGCAAGACCATTTCATCACAAAGTTTTTATTTATAATCAATATGCAACTAATTTTACAAGGTAAGAATTATTTAATATTTTTTTAAATCAAATTATCATTTGCTACAAGACATCAAATTATATGTTTTGCTGCTCCTACAATTACTCATATAATACAATTCAAATTTATTTTCACAATACACAACTTAAACTTTTGTTTGCATTAGGATTTTCTATAATCTATTTATTTTTACTAAAAGCTATATCTTGAAGAGAAAATCATCAGACTTAAACTAATCGATTTCCTTTTCCTAACAAACACCCACAAACATACATAAAACACAATTTTTATCGTAAAATTTCCTTTCAATCAATTTAAAATATCTTCAAATTTCCTTACAGCTAATTTTTTTATTACCCGAAAAGCGTATCCATGAAAAAACCTTTTCCTTTTTTTTCATTAAACTTTTCTTTTTATTTAAACAAAAAAAAAATAAAAGAAAATTTATAAGATAAGAAAAAAGATAAGAGAAAAATGTAACATATAAAATAGTAATTGGTCAAATCCTTCTTAGTAAAAGGCAATAACAGTATCTACACAGAATACATACAGCTATAACAGGGATAAGATAAAAACAGTAAAAAGAAATCAAAAATAATCTCTTGATGTGTTGTAAAAGGAGACAAGATATGATCCGTTTTTAATCCAAGTTTTTAATTTAATTACAAAGTTTTAGTTCTACATAAGATATCCTTCTTTAGTTTGGGATTTAATAGGATTTTAATTAATTTTTTTTCATCGTAAATAAGGTGATATAACTTTTATATTATATTTATTTGCTAGTAAAGTGTTTAACAGCAAATTTAAAGTTTTGTAACCAAATTTATAAAATTTTTATCTGTTAAAAATAGGCAGATTATTAAAGATGTCTTTAGAATTTCAGGGCTACCGAAAAAAATTTTTAAATTTGTTTCAAATTGATAAAAAGTCGGACAAGTGCGAATAAAATTCGCTCGCCAAGGGTTCCGTGAATGTAAAAGAACACAATATCAAAAATAAATGACATAAAGTTATGTTGAAAACTCTTTATATCGCCAGACTATGGACGCATAACAGAATAAATGTTTAATCGTAAACGTCAATCGTAAATGTCAATCACATCTACATTGATCAAAAATGTTACTTGAGGTTAAATCTTATCCATAGCTGTTTATGTTAGCTAAAGAAAGATTTAACCAGTATTTCAATGGTCTACATAGGGAATATTTGTTCTATAAATCAGCGTCGAAATATAGGGTGGTATACATTCACTTAAAATAGCACTTTTTTTATCAATAACTAAAAAACTGTGCATCGCAGAATTCTAAAAAAATGTTGCAATGTTTTTTAGATTAAGTGTTCTTTCAAATGACACCCCAGTCGTTTGGTTCCAAAAAAGTTTTTTTTACCCTCCCCACACCCATCCCCTAAACACACAGAAATATAATTATTTGAGAGTTCGCTATAATTTTCGTTCAAAATATAGCAAATTTCCTGTCTCTATGAATTTTTTAAATTTTTTCTGTCTATCAGTGTCGAAACGTAGGGGGGGGGGGGGTAATGATCTGGAATTTACACATTTTTTGGAATAACTCCAAAACTGTGTACCGGAAAATTCTAAAAAAAATTGCAATGTTTTGGAAATTCGGTGTTCTTTCAAATGATACCCCCCTCGCTTGGGTAAAAAAAAGCGTTTTTTTACCCCCCTTACACCCATCCCCTAAACACACAGAAATATAATTATTTGAGAGTTCGCTATAATTTTCGTTCAAAATATAGCAAACTTCCTGTCTCTATGAATTTTTTCTGTCAATCAGTGTCGAAACGTAGCGGGGGGGGGGAACGGTCTGGAATTTGCCCATTTTTTAGAATAACTCAAAAACTGTGTACCGGAAAATTCTAAAAAAAATGGCAATGTTTTTGAAATTTAGTTCTCTTTCAAATGACACCCCACTCGCTTGGGTCAAAAAAAATTTTTTTCACCCTTCCCCACCCCAATCCCTTAAAAGCACAAAAATATAATTATTTGAGAGTTCGCTATATTTTTCGTTCAGAGTTTATCAAATTTCCTGTCTCTGTGAATTTTTTCAAATTTTTCTGTTAATTAGGCTCGAAATGCAAGGGGGGACCAACTTTTTGTGTCACTTTATTGATAATAATTCAAAAACTATGCATTGCAAAATTCTAAAAAAAATGGCAATATTTTTGAAATCAAGGGCTCTTTCAAATGACATCCCACATGACCTGGTTTTAAATGATGTTTTTACCCCTTAACATTCCCACCCCTTTAATAAATATAGTTATGAATATCTACCACTTTTCTATATTTTTCATTAAAAACCTACTCAATTTTCTATCATTCCAAATATATTTCAAGATTTTCGATGAAGTAGGGTCGGAGTTATTTGTGACAATAAAACATCCAGAAAACGTCATTTTTCAAAATTATAAAAAAAATGGTGAGGTGTAAAATTCCAAAATATATTTTTAAATAATGCTGAAATGAAGCCCTTTCATATGATACCCTACTCGTCTCGATAAAAAAATGTAGGTTTTCAAAGGCTTTACATCGTACCTCCTTAAAACAAACGAACACAACTTTTTTTATTTTTTAACCCACCATCTTGTGTGGATAAGTTAGTTTTATAAGCACCTCAAATTTTAAGTTCATCGGATTAATGGTTCACGAGATAATCGAAATAATGTGAAAAACACGTTGTACTCTCACCAATAGTGTTCCGTATAAAAAACGGAACCCTAAAAAATGTGGTCTACACTGGCCAGCAAACCCCACTAAACCGTACCAATCTGTTAAACTGATATTAGTATGGTTTGTTTGTAATCAACGTACAAGCTAATCGTTCAAGCAAGGCAAGCTGAAAAGGATCAACTAAGCTAGCTGAGTTAGTAGAACCACTAAGTGGGCTGAATTTATAGAAGTAAACAGATTTTTTGGTATCCCTGAACATACAATGCGACAATTGTATATAATCCGCAATCTTTATTTGCAAAAATATTATTTGCTCATTTATAAACATATTTCATTTCTATTACCCAACACAATATGTATAACGATTACAATACAAATCTAATTTAATTTTACAACAAAATACGACAGTACATACATTTATAATGCGTATAAAACCAGACGACGAGCATAAAAAATACAACAAAATTTTTATATTATACGTAGGTGACACAAATAATAAAAATGAAATTATGTTTTTGTTATATTTTTAAATTAATACAATAAAAAAACGAAAAGCACGAAAGGAAAACAGATTTGTTTGTATGATTAACATTGTGAAGATAAACGATAGAAAATACAAAAAAACAGATCATATGAATTTAAAGGTACCCTAGTAAACAATTACAGCTTTATATCAGCTTGGACGTGCTCCAGCCACAACTCCAACATCAGTTACTTTATAGACGTAGGAGTTAGATAGAGGTGGAGTTGATCCTGGCTGGAGTTATTGTTGAAATGATGCATTTGAATGATGTTGTTCCAAACCGAGTTGATTTAATTCTAGTGGCTACTGCCGCTATGTCAAATTTTGAATTGAAGATAAATTTATCAGGTGTTTATGATTAAAAAATATTATTAACATATCGTCATACATCCAAAATGATAAATATAATAATTCAGTTCCAGAAATTTCATGTTTATCGTCCGGACACAATAGAATGTGAGATATTTGTAATATCAAACATGTGTAAAACGCTCGAAGAACTATTGACACATTTTAAAAGAAACATGTAAGCACCTTAATGAATGTTAATTTGTTGACATAAAAACTTTCAACCAAACTCTGCATACATTAATCACTGTATACAGGTATATTTATTCTTTAAACATTATATGTACAGGATGCTTAATTTACAGTGGCGAAGCGTGCTTCTGAAGCCAAGGTAGACATATTCAAAAGTTTTATTAATATGCCAGTAGCAACCAATTATAGTACAATATGATGAAAGGCCGTAAAACTAAGGTTTTTGGACGTATGTGGAGTTTGCACCCACATTAACTCCCAAATGGCTTACGTCCGAGCATCATATACTATTTTTGATTGAAATGATTGGTTAATCTAATGATTGTTTAATCTAAATCAAAGTTAAAAATTTTATACATTTTGAAATGAAAATATTTTGAACAAGAGTAACCTTTGACCAAAATATTTGTTACTTTTTTCAAACAAATCGTATATATGTCGTAAACAAATCGTACTATATGACAAGAAAAAATAACAATTACTTTGATTAGATTTAAAATTTTTAACTGAAAAGTTGCTTTTATTATTTATTATATATATTTTTATATTTTTATATATTTTTTTTAACTCATCATAAGCAAAAACTACAACTATTATATTGATAAAAACTAAAAAATAAACTGAAATATTATATTTTTTTTACTACTTGCATGAGAAATTTCAATTATTTACTCAAAAACCCAAGACAAAAGGTATTTTTCTCAGCTAAGGTTACTAATAATTATTCCCCACACCTAATAATAAGTATTTTAGCACCTTATTAAATAATGAAAAAATAATTTTTTGTTCGTTTGTTAACTGAGTTCATCTTTGAATTTTTTTAGTTTCTTCTTAAAATAATAATAATATATTAAAAAATAATAAGCGTTTTGATTTTATTTTAATAATAATAAATAATGAATGAATGCAAAAATTTCTTTGCAACTATAGTTTAATTTATTTGAAATTTTAATTCGTGTTAAACAGAATTCTGTAGAAATTTTGTTTAGTTGTGAGTTGTAGACTAAAAAAATTCTAAATTTGACTCAACAATATTGAACAGATTTCAATTCAATTCAATTCATGTCAAAAATAAATAAAAGCTATATTTTTTAATGCAAAGCATATGTGATTTTTATATAGTTTTAAGAAAATTCATTGAAAATAAATTTCTAACTAAGCAGTCCTGAATAATAAATATCCAATACGCAATCCAATGATATGATACACAATGTTTCACCAAATCAAAATTTTTATTTATTCACCATTTGCTTATTAATTGACATTTTATTTTGTAAATAATTAAAGAGTTTTAGTGCATTTTTTATATCAAGTAGTAAAAAAAATAGTATATAAACCTCGGTGAAGAAAATTTTCTCCATTTCGGTGCTTAATTCGCTCGAAACTTCGTTTCTCGCGAATTAATATCCACCTCAATGTAGAAAATTTACTTTATCACCTCGGTATATAATGTACTATTTTTGTAGATCAATTCCTCTCTATGATTTTTATAGTTGCAAAATTATCAATAACTTTTTCTTTAAAAAAACTGCTCGCAGTATAGGCCAGGGTAGAAGCCTTTAAAAATAATAAAAAGTGAAAAAAATAATAGTAGGATGAAACCCATTGGAAAAGGAGGAGAATATTGTAAAAATGAAAGGAAAAATAATTTACGGGCGATCTGTGGTCGGGAAGGGTGAGTTTTTAAGGTTAAAAAACGGTTTATCTCGATTTCCGGCAAAACCAAAAGTTCTATGGAAAAAACTTACATGGCAAAGTTGTAGGTAATAAAAAGATCTAAAACTTTTATATCAACATTTTTTTCACATAACCTCAAAATTTATGTAAAAAATTCAAAAAACCAAGATCTTGGTTTTTTATTTTTATCTTTTACAAAAATTTTTTTTTTACACGAAATTTGGTGAAAACTTTCCTTTTTATGTCACAAATACGCTGTAATTTATTTAATTTTAAATATTTATTTTTTCACATTTTGAATTAATATCGAAAAAGCACCCTAATTTTCAATCGAAAATTCAATTCATTTTTTGCATTTTCTGAGAAGATTTACTATAGTATTGTTTTTTTTTCACCATCGAAAAGTAAAGATTTCAACTAACAGAAAGCATACCAACTTTTTGATAAAAGCTGATATTTTGACAGGTGAATTTTCGATTGAAAATTAGGGTGCTTTTTCGATATTAATTCAAAATAAGGTGAAAAAATAAATATTTCAAATCAAATAAATTACAGCGTATTTGGGACATAAAAAGATAAGTTTTCACCAAATTTCTGAAAAAAAAAAATTTTTTGTAAAAGATAAAAATAAAAAGCCAAAAACTTGGTTTTTTGAATTTTTCACATAAATTTTGAGGTTATGTGAAGAAAGTGTCTATACAAAAGTTTTAGATCTTTTTATTACCTACAACTTTGCCACGTAACTTTTTTCCATAGAACTTTTAGTTTTGTCGGAAATCGAGATAAACCGTATTTACCCTTAAAAACTCACCCCCCTCCCCTTCCCGACCTCAGATCGCCCGTAAATTATTTTTCCTCTCATTTTTATAATATTCTCATCCTTTTGCAATGGGTTTAATCATACTATTATTTTTTTGTTTTCAAAAATTATCGACCCTGGTCTAGTAGTTAATTTTTGTGGAACAAAAATTAAATCAAAAAATATTGCAATAATTATAACAAAATCAAAAATTCAAACTTTTTTCAAAATTCCAAAAATTTTGCAATAATTATAACATAATCAAAAATTGAAATTTATTTTCCAACTGTTCCTGTTATTCAGAAGACGTGAAATCAAACAAAAAATTACTCACGAAACATCTCCCTAATAATTACAATTTTTGTTAAAAAACGACATTTAATCTTTGTTGCAGATTGGTATTTACCGTTCCTATAAGTTGGGAGGAGTTGAAACTGGAAAGAATCATATTCCATGTCCAATTTCATGTTCTATTACAATTGTCATTGTCACATTGTCACAATTGTCATTGTCATACAAAAAAATAAATTTATTTTACAAAAAAGTTGGTTAGGAAAATAAACGGAAATCATTTTTTGACACACTTAAGGATTTTTTAGACACACTTCATGTCAAATTTAAGGTTCAGTTACATTTCATGTCATCCGAATAATTACTTTTATGTTTTAGATCTTTCTAGTCAAAAATATTTCCCATAATATGTTTCTCAAAAAAATTGGGAAACAAAATATATCTATTTAAAATATATCTATCTATCTATCTTTTGAACAAAATATATTCTTTTGACACACTTAACGGTATTTTTTGACACACTTATCAAGTTGGTCAATAATCAAGTTGGTCTCACATACGGATGCCAGCCATAATTATTTCTCGACATTCAACGTTACTACTCATTATCGCTTAAAATTATTGTTTCTTTAGCAAAAATTATGCAAATTTTCGTGTTTTGTCACACTACATGCACACTACTGACTACATACATCTTTTTAACACACTTCTGATTTTTTTTAAATCGCTCCAGCGGTTTTCTAGATTTTGCAAGCTGTGAGAGCCGACTGGCAGACAGATCGACATTTTTCCTTTTTTTCTTCGTTCTTCATAATCGAGGGAAATTCGATTATTAATTTTTTCCCATCTTTTTTAAATAATTAACACAATTATCATATTTAACTCAAAATTTTAAGACATTTATTAATATATAATTGCACCTAATGCCATACTGTTTGTATTTTTTCGATGCAGTAATCACATATATTGTCACTTGAGCGAGGGAGTGTAAATCGTCTCTCCCTAAGAACTTCCATTCATTTAGGAGATTGATAAAAGAATCTATGATACGCTGATAAGTTGCAAGTAAAAAGTTTTATACTAAGACTAAATTTAGTTGCTGAGCAACAAATAAAGAAATCATTTGGATTTTTCAAATATTAAAAAAAAATTTAAAAATTAATAAAAAATTAATTGTTTTTGTGTATCATAAATTGTATATTACTCCCATTTGATTTCATCAACAGTATTTCAGTATTTATGCCAATTCAAAATTCAACAACAATCTTCAATGTTTTGATATTAATTAATTGTTTTTCCTTAAAAACCCCAAATAATGTTATGGATCGCGTACACATGTCTTTTTTAAAACATGAAAAAACAGACCAAAAAAAAAGATATGTAAACGCATGTGTGCGAATAAGACAAAACGTAATGACTTTTTTTTATAAAAGATCTCAATCGTGTCTATTTCGCAAAATTTTGTGCCGACTTGCCGAAAAATAAATTTTTAAACATGTGTTAGTTAAAAAAAATTATACACACTATGATACTTTTCTAAAATAAATTTTGTTTCTTGATAATTATGACTTATATGATCTATTCTCAAAAAAAAAAAAATAAATAAAACAAAAACTTATTTCATTTTACAAAAAATTTTGAAATTCTATTTAATAAAATAAGATTTGTTAGGTTAAGGGCATTTTATTATTTATTTCCGGAGAACATCGGTATAAAAATTAGCGAAATAGACACGATTGACATCTTTTTTAAAAAAAAAGTGATTATGTTTTGTCTTATTCGCACACAGGCGTTTACATATATTTTTCTTTGGTCTGTTTTTTTTATCTTTGGAAAAAGATATGTGTACGCGATCCTTTACGAAACAAAAATATAAACAGAAATAGACATAAACAAAACTGTCTACCCAAGAAGGACCAAAAATCGAAAATTTGTTGTTGTTGCTATTGCTTATTACAGTAGTCATAATTTGAAACGTCTAAGAAAAAGATTTTCGTTTGTTTGTATGAAACTGGGAAACGTTTGTATTAAAGTTTCGGGAACATATAGATGAATTGTTGTTGTTCTAATTATTGTATTAAAGCTTAATAATTTTTTTGAACTTTTGACAAAATAGTATTAAGTCGACAATATGCGAACAATATAAAAACAAAGTTTCATATTTATATTATATTTGGGTAGACACTGTCTAGTGTGTCTATACCGAGGCTTCGCCACTGTTAATTTATTGAGATATACTCCACAATTGTGATCTTCAAATATATAAAAATACATTACAAATGGAACTTTCAGTAAAAACAAGAAAATTGATGAAATGTAAACCGTTTTCAACATACAAAAAACAAGAACACTAAAAAAACTAATTTGTTTTTTAATAAATTTTTAAACGATAAAAATATCACCTACTAAATTTTTTATTTTAAATATTCGCCACAACTTCTACATTTTCAATCTAGAAAACTTTAAACCAGCAGATGATTTTAAAAAAGACTTCTACGGTGTAATGAATGTAAGTTAGAGTTCTTAACAGCTCCTCACTATTAGAAAGCACCTTGTTTCAAATAATTGACGATTATTATGTTTATTGATCATATTCATCTTTTGAAAACAAATGCAATTTTAGTAAATGATATTTGTAAAATTAAAATTGTTTAATATTGAAATAAGTGCATAAAGATAGTCCGTTACAAAACTCAATTTTTGATAACTCACGCCTATCCGCAATCTTGATTTTTTATTATTTTTTGATTATTTTTTATTATTTTGACTATTATTTATTATCGAATCAACAATTTTTAACATTAAGTGAAAGTCCCACGATTTGTCTTATTAGCATTGAATGTTTTTAAATATCATATAGGCCGTTTTCTTTGACTATACATTCAGAATGGTTATTCATGGACCAGGTTTGAAAACACACATTCTGAACAATGTATAGAAGAAAAAATGGTCTCGACAATTCAACTCACTAAATAAAGTTTCGATAAGGTCCAATAAAAACGCTTCATTTACTATTTTTTAACAAATCAAAACGAATTGTTTCGATTATTTTTTTCTGGTGGGAAGGAACAGCGAATATTTTCGAATATTTTTGGCCTACTTAATATATTAATGTAAAACAAAAATTCACATACAAAACTATGTGAAAATGCAATTTGCAAATAGTGAAAATGTCCGTTTTCAGTCATAAATGATTGCATGTTTATGTTTATTTGTCAAAAATAAATTACAAATTTATAACATTTATGCGCCTACTAAGATGAAATAATATTTTATTATGTATGATTTTGTTGTATGAAATAATGTTACTATTTCTGTTCGTTAAATTGTCTGCTAAATACAACTCGTCACCAAATTATATTAGTAGATTATTTTTCATCATTACCACTCATGCCATTTGAGGCCCTCAAATGACATTCGTAATAATGATTATGAAAAATAATCGACTATTATTTGACGACTCGTGATATTATATATGAAAATACACTATATTTATTTTAATTTTTTCAAACTCGTAGCGATTTTGGATGAATAATTTTAACTATAACTTCAAGACGGTCGCCCATGAGATTACTCAACTCAAACAAATTTACGCGATTTTGATTCATATTTTAATTTTTTTATACATAAAATTATTTGTGGAGTGACCTAGTATTTTGAAATTTGAAGCTTTAAATTGAATTGAGTGGAAGCTACGATCTTAATAGATTAAACAATGCCGTTATAACAACATTGTGTATATTATTTCACTAGAAAATACAAAATTGGGATGGACTGTTTTTATTAATTGTTAATGAAAAATATGGAGGCGGCTGATTTCTTCTAATATTTTTTTAATTTTTAATGTTAATAACATTATGTATATAGCACTTATTACTTTACGCAGAATAAATATCGGTACCCATACTCCTGGAGATGGTCTAACAAACCGAAATATATATAGAGTATCTAAAATCAACTTTGTGTTTTTTTTTCTAAATTACCTTTTAAGTTATTCTGCGTAAAGTAACAAGTGCTATCTATATACATAATGTTATTTGAATACTTACGCCAAGTGCCAACGGCAAGCAGTGTAAATTATATTTAATTTTAATGGTGGAGGCAACTGGTTTTTCTTATGTCTTAATAGTAATACACATTAATACAAGGTGTTTTTTTCAGCGTATTAAAGTGGTGACCGGGTTCGATACTAATCAATTAAAAGTGTTTTTTATTAAAGCAATAAAAATCATAAACACTTTGTTTTAATTAACCGAAATTGCAATATTGGGTTGCTAATAAATTGAAAAAGCACTCTATGAGCTGATCACTTATATAAATAATAATCGATTAAACTAAGTCTTTAAGTTAAATTCAATCTAAAAATTGATTGAATTGTTAACATTAAAGAATACTTGAGGACAGCCTCTGCTTCTAAATGGAGCATCATCGGCACAAAGAAAAAATTTAGTTGTTTTCTTAACATATTTGTCAAATATTTAAACTAAGATGGATCGAAAATTGCAATAGACTTATAACTCTTAAGACCGTTTTAAAACCATTTTTAGATATAGGTTAAACGCAACCTAATCTCTATTAACAAAACCGTTCAAACTGGATTGTGAATTTTTTTTTACTAGAAAATAGAACATTTGGGCATCGAATATTTTTGAATTTTTTTATTGTTTTTGAGAGAAGTGAGTCTGCGGTTTTGTCCAATAATTGTTTCTATTAGTTTTTAATATAAACACTGGAGGCGGCACGATTCTTTTAACAACTGTATCTTCATTTCTATATGAAATAATTTATCATAAAATTTGATCCTAAGGAATGAATGGAAGTTTCACTTGTTTTGCATTTTGAAGTAAACTTGAATTCAGGATTAGATTTATATTAATTCTTTCCGAATACTTTTAGAATTTTTCGGCAAACGGCTGTAAAGTTTAACTTTACTGCCACTAGGGAAATAGTTAAAGTTTAACTTTTTTGACTTATAATCAAAGCGGCTGTAAAGTAACGCCATTGTAATTTTATTATTACAGCGGCAGTAAAGTAACATTTGTTATTTTGTTATTTTTTGAAACAAATAGTAGAAATATGACAACAAAAATAAGAAATAATCTGATTGAATTATGGAATTTTGAGCTATTGTATAACTATGTCAACAAAACATAACAAAAAGTTTGATTGAATAATGAAATTTTGAATTGGAGCTTTCTTTGATGAAAAATTTTATTTATACAAATTTAAATGCTTTTTACTTTTTGGACGTAATTATGATGGTAATAAATCATATTTATTAAAATTTTGATGTATTAATTTCATATTTATAAAAAATATTGCGACGCTTATGGACTTCGTAGTTCTAATAATAAAAATATTAAAGCAGGCAGTAGTATCCCAACAAACATAAATTCTGTTGTACGAGAAAAAGTAAAAAAATTTTATCGGAAGTGACAAAGCGGACGTTAGGATGCAGAACTGTTGTAAACCGTACTAAATGTGTATGTACCAAATTTTATCCAATTCGATTATCAGGTACAGAAGTTATTGAGCTTCCAAAATAACAGGTGCTTGGAGGACCCCCTACCACTTTGTTCACTATCGCTAAAAAAAACTAATCAGTTCCTTGCCATACATATTTGCATCTTTTTGCAAAGTGTAATCAAAATTACTTAACGAACGAATGTTGTTTGCTTCCAACAAACATTGAAACAATAAACAGGTGTTCGGGAGGACCCCACCACTTATCCCAATATTGTCCAAAAACTAGTCAATTCTTTGTCATTAAAGTCTTCATCATTTTTCAAAGTGCCATTAAAATTGATTAATGAATGAAATCTGTATGCTCCCAACAAACTTTAAAAACAAAGTGTGAAAAGTCAGCAGTTGTATGGTAGACCCCCCGCCACTTTGATCAATGTGTCCCAAAAGATGATAATTACCTTCTTACACTAATTGAAACCTTTCCATAAGTTTTATCATAATCACTTCATTATTGTAGGCTGTAGTGTGCATAAAGATACTGAAAAAACAATTGAAAAATTTTTTTTTACCGGAAGTAATAAACCGGAAGTTGGGATGTAGAACTATTGTAAACTGTACTAAATGTGTATGTACCAAGTTTCATCCAATTCGATTATCAGGTACAGATGTTATTGAGCTTTAAAAAAAACAGGTGTATGGGACACCCCCCACCACTTTGTTCACTATTGCTCAAAAACTAATCAGTTCTTTGCCATACATGTTTGCATCTTTTTCCAAAGTGCCATCAAAATTCGTTCACGAACGAATGCTGTGTGCTCCCAACAAACATTGAAAAAAGTGTGACACATTAAACAGGTGATCGGGAGGACCCCCACCACTTATTCCAATATTATCCAAAAACTAATCAGTTCTTTGTTACTTAAGTTTCCATCTTTTTCCAAAGTGGTCATTAACATAAATTAATGATGAAGTTTGTATGCTCCCAACAAACTTAAAAAACAAAGTGTGAAAAGTCAGCATTTGTATGTTAGACCCCCCACCACTTTGATCAATGTGTCCCAAAACATGATAATTATCTTTTCACACTAATTGGAACCCTATTCCATAAGTTTCATCATAATTACTTCATTATTGTAGGCTGTAGTGTGCATAAAGACACTGAAAAAACTTCAAAAAAGTACAACAAATTTTTTTTTACCGGAAGTGAAAAACCGGAAGTTGAGATGCAGAACTATTGTAAACCGTACTACATACTCATGAACCAAGTTTCATCCAATTCGTTTATCAGGTACAGATGTTATAGAGCTTTCAAAAAAACAGGTGCTCCAGGGACTCTCCACCACTTTGTTCACTATCGCTCAAAAACTGATCAGTTCTTTGCCATACATGTTTGCATCTTTTTCCAAAGTGTCATCAGAATTCATTCACGAACGAATGCTGTGTGCTCCCAACAAACATAAAAACTTTGTGGAAAAAACGACCTGTTGTATGGTGGACCCCCCAACCCTATATCCAATGTGCTCCAAAAGCTGATAAAATCTTTTTCATGTTATTTAAAAGCTTTTCGCAACGTTTCATGAAAATCGATCGGTAATTGTAGGCTACAGTAGGGATAAACACCTGAAAAAAAAAACTTTTTAACCGGAAATGACAAACCGGAAGTTGGTATGCAGAAATATTGGAAACAGTACTAAAACCTTATATACGAAGATTCAATAAGATCATAGCCCGGAATCAGAAGTTATTCAAGATTTAAACTTCGAGGTGTTCGGGAGACCCCCCGCCATTTTGTCCAAATTTGAAATGAATCCAGATCTTCCATTTTCAAGTGAACCTGTATCATTTGCCAAAATTTCATCAAGATCCTATGCAGAAAACTCACCCACCCACCCACACACAGACGTACACCAAAATTTTTTTTGGCTATTGAGATAGAGGATGGTCCAAAACAAAAGATAAAATAAAATTTGGGGTATGTAAGATTTTTTTTTTTCACGATAGATTGCATTACTTCACACAATTTAAAATTGTGGTGAAGTAAAAATTTAAACGTTTGCCAAAAAATAGTGTATTTAATTCGGAGCTAGAGACTCAACACAAAAAATAGCACTTTAGCTGCAAGGAGGTAAAGCTTAGGTTCTTAGACGTGTGCGGAGTTTGCAAATCGAGGCATCCATAAAATTCAAAATTGCTTACACCCGTGCGTCATATCTTTTTTATTCGCAGCAAGCAAAATATTCAAAAAAAATTGTTTATTATTCATACTGATATCTAAAACGACATTTTTCGGATTATTTATGGTACAAAAAGTTGAACTTTAATGTCCTAGGACTTTATAAAATTTTATAAAGTCCTAGGACGTTGCAGTTCAACTTTTTGTACCATAAACGTTGAACTTTAACGTCCTAGGACTTTATAAAATTTTATAAAGCCTTAGGACGTTAAAGTTCAACTTTTTGAGCAAAATTTAAAACTCATTTCTTTTTATTTGAATAAATTTCCAGTATGAAATAAAATTTTGTATTTACCTCAAACGAAAAGTGTTTTTAAAGGTACTCACTAGTAGTTTCACAACTAGCTCGTACTTTAAAGTTTCACTTTTCGTTCTAGATAAATAAATAACTATTAATCTAAATCAAAATTAAAAATTTCAGACTGTTGCCTATGATATTACTAAACTCAAACAAATCTAAAAGCTGTTGATGCATATTTTAATTTTTTTTAATTTGCTTATTAATAATAGCTATTTATGTACCAAGGACGTTATGGAGGTTATTACACCTGGAAAACAACGTAACTCATCCCGAGGGATGGATGTCGCTTGGTGGGCGTTATACTCAGTAACTCTAGTAGGGGGAAGTGGGGATAGTATAAACATGGGGCAACTGTAAACAGTTTTAATTTCCCTCACAAAACATCAATCAAAAAATTCGGCAAAAATATCACAGATGTCGCTTCGATCGATTACACACACCAGGAGAATTTGACAGCTGAAGTCAGTCTTGTTCAAAAGTT
The DNA here is from genome assembly GCA_963693315.1 of Diogma glabrata. Classification (NCBI taxonomy): domain Eukaryota; kingdom Metazoa; phylum Arthropoda; class Insecta; order Diptera; family Cylindrotomidae; genus Diogma; species Diogma glabrata. The sequence continues at coordinate 3,168,425 of OY856187.1, read as the reverse complement.
ATTGGTGAATAGATGTTTTGGCAACCCAAAAGTAAATATTTTTTTTTTTTGTAAAACTCGAATAACTTTTTTTACCGTCATATGTTTGAAAATATTCCAACATGTTTTGATAGCTGAAATATTCAAGAAACATAATATTTCTTTGTTTTAGCCAAATTTCAGACCTTGGAATATTTTTTCAAAACATAACCCTAAAATCGCCACGTGGGGCACATATAAACAAAAAAAATTTTGATAGTATAAACGCGTTTATATGTGAAGTATGGTATGGTTATATGGTATACGTGTGGTTTCCCGTTTCACTTTTGATATTGATTTGCAAAACCTAAACATACGATGAGATTGAATTTTTGCATTTTTCTTTATAATTTTCTACCTGAATTTATTGAGGTTTTACAACAATCGAAAAATATTGTTTTTTTTTTAAAGAAATATATATGTTATATGCTTATATATATTGTTTGAAGCATAATAAATAATAAAAAATTTTAAAAAAGGTACTTCATGAATTTTATTGTGGTGTTTTTTGGGTGTTTATATGTGCCCCATACAAAAATGCTCATTGTTTATAAGTGCCCCACCAGTGGGGATACTTTAAACGAGAAACATAAATTTTTTGAAATTCAAAATTTTATACTTAATGCTTAGTTACGTAATTAAAAAAATAGTTTTATGTAGTAAAGATATGAAATTTTACAATGAAACAGTTTTTAAGTAAAAATGTTTTATGGTTTTAAAGTTATTGAGCTTTAAGTACAAACTGTTTATACCATCCCCACTTCCCCCTAGTGCATACAAGATTTTATGTTTCATTTAATATGCTAAAAACTTAGAAACAAATAATTTGTATTTCGATTTGATATGCAAAAACTAGAAATGTATAGTATGCCTAGTATGCCATGAAAATAAATAGTTTGAAATAATTATTTTTGTTTGTATGTTGCAATGTAAATAAATTCTCTTACATATGTTAGCATATAACAGTAACAAGTATAACATTTAAAATAATTTGTTAGTTTTGAATAATCATATGAACATTTAATGGGACAAATGTCACACAAATTTTAAAAAAAAAACTGAGAAAAAAACTAAAACTGAACACTTAATACTTGTTTTTATAGGATTTATTTAATTAAAATACAAAAAAATGTGTATATTTTGAGTTTCTTATAAGCGGTCGAAATACATTCATAATGCCTTCTCATAACGCCTCGGTTTTTATGAATGTGTTAATATATTGCCTATCCTAGACTTTATAATAACTTTATATCGATGAGAAGCATACAATTATTTGAGGAGCTGGCTAGTATTTTGTTCTGTGTTTATAAAAATTCAAGTTACAATTTTACAAATTGTAAGGACATTGTGTTGATTTTTCCAATACAATATATAACATTTGGATATCGATCGTTTTTCTTAGTATAGAATACTAATATTTTTTTATTAGTTTACTTTTTAACGATACTAGTGGAGGCGACTGGTTTTTGTTCTATAAACTTTTGATACGTTTTTAATAATGATAAAAGTGGAGTCGACTGGTTTTTTAACAACTAACAATAATTAAAAATTAAAGTTTCTGAAAAAAAAATTTCACATGCCAGCTGTCAATGTTTTGATTGTAAAATTTTCTAAACTTCAGCACATGTTAGAAAAAGAAAACTGTGTTTGCAAATGTTAAGTTGGTAGATCCTCAGTTTACTCCCAGCCGTTCTAAAAATTTAATTGCAAATAATAGAAACATTGTTATATTTTTAATCCAATATTTACCAGTTTATTATATTGGGTTCGGTACTAGACATGGAAAAAGCGCACTTTTTCAGAATTTTAAAATAAATTTTTAAAAAATTTTGAATAAAAGTTTTTTGGTATCCTATTTCACTTAAAAACGTATTTTTTATTGGTTTCACATCATCTTAAATAAATGCCCTACCAAATAAATGAAAACTTAATTTGTTTTTAATCATACTATTTTGTTACAAGAAAAACCAATATTAAACTTATCTTAAATTCTCTGTATGACACACAGTCTGTAGGTTTATATAATTTATAAACTACAATGTAATCGCCGGTGTGGAACAAACATCTAACTCTTACCAAAAGGGGTACTTTAAAAAAACAGAAATCCTTAAACATAACAAAATATATTTTTTCTAATGTTTTCCTTTTTTTAATTCATTTTCATTTGTTTATTTTTATTTTTTCAATAAAGGTGGCAAGCAAATCTAACAGAACCTGAAGAAACACACATTAGTCACAATGTGACCAATTTTGAATTTTTATATGAACCATTTTATGTGGCACCAGATACTGTACCACCACACGATGAAAGATTTTTAGGATATGGGTATACAAGGAATTCACAGGTAAGAAGTTTTTTTGGTTTTCGAAAAATTAATAAAATACCAGAAAATTGGATTTCTAATATAACATATGTAAAACATTTGGGACTGTTTGCATAAAATAGATGTATAATCAAGAATCTTATTAGATTTTCTGTTTTCATATCAGTAACATTTTTTAATATAGAGTTTACGATACACATGTAGGAGGTTGATAATGTTATTAAAAATATGTGTTTCAAAATTTAACAGTTTAGTTCTTTAAGAGGATATACGAAATATTAAGTAGATATGTTTAACGATATGACATCGAGATTTAAGCTATATTAGAGAGCTAAAATCAGTATCAGTCTTAATGCCCGAAATTCCTATTATTTTTTTGCATAATCGATTAAAATGCAATTCAATTCATTTAAATTACTAAAATTCATTATCTATCCGGCCGTCCGTCATTACCTACGAAATCTGGAAAACCGCTGGAGGGATTTCAAAAATTTTGGTTTCTAAAAATAGGTAAACTGTACCGAAAGTGTGTCAAAAAAATCAAAAGTAAAGTGTGTCAAAATAAGAAAATTTGCATATTTTTTGTTTAAAAAACGTTCATTTTAGGTGAATACGAGTAGGAACATTGAATTTGGAGAAATCTTGATGGTAGGGATTGGTATGTGAGATCAAAAACTAGATTATTGCATTAAAAGTTTGTCAATAAAATGTTGGCAAGTGTGTCAAAAGAAAGATTTTTATTTATTTTTTTACCCATTTTTTGGAAAAAATAAAATTAATTATTTGTATGACATGAAATTTTATTACTAATATTGAGAATTATGGTATTATAAGTTTGTCAAAAAAAATAATGTCAAGTGTGTCAAAAAATGATTTCATTTATTTTTTTAAGCCAATTTTTTCGGAAAAAAAATGTAGCTGTTTTTATGACGTAAATGTAATTAAAAATTAAATTGCGGACATAGAAATTTTTGAATTTGTTATAGTTTTTGAAATATTTTTGGAATTTTGAAAAAAGTTTGTATTTTTGATTTTGTTATAAATTTTGCAATATTTTTGGAATTTTGGAAAAAGTTTGAATCTCAGATTTTGTTATAGTTTTTGCAATATTTTTAAAATTTTGAAAAAAAAATAGAATTTTTGAATTTGTGAATTTTATATACATTTTTAGAATTTGAAAAAAGTTTCGATTTTTTATATTGTTATAATTTTTGCAATATTTTTAGAATTTTGGGAAAAGGTTTGAATTTTTAGGAATTTTTAAGAATTTTTGGAATTTTATTAAAATTTAGAAAAAGTTTAAATATTTGATTTTATTCTGTTTTTGGAATTTCTAAAAAAGTTTCAATTTTTGATTTTGTTATAATTTTTAGGATATTTTTAGAATTTTTGAAAAAAGTTTCATTTTATTTAATTTTTACAATATTTTTGGAATTTTGAAAGAAATATGAATTATTGATTTTGTAATATATTCTCGAAACGCTAAATGAATCGTAAAAGTATTTTGCCGAAAACTATATCAAATTCCTTAACCCAGACTAAACTCTTGATATCTCAGAGTCTTGAGATCTCAGCCCCTTTATATTTTAAAGTTGAAATTGACTGACATATTAATTTGGAAACAAAATTAACTTTAATCATATTCTAGGTCTTCAATACTGGCAGGTTATTACGTATTGCCTCCACAATCAGTAAGGAATTACTTGCCTACCAGTAGTTTGTTAACATAGTTTATTATGTTTATTTTTGAATCAGAAAACATCAAAAACCATTTGATCGTGCATAAAAGGTATTAAAGTAAGCAAACAGGTCAGAGACACATTTATATTCAGATATATTCTAAATTTTCGGTTCTGCTAGTAAATCACATTCATGTTTTATTTATCTAAGAAGCAAAATTTCATTAAAAACTAATTATTTCTCCCTTTAACATAACATAACAAGCCTAAAGGTGATACAATTCCTCATAAAAATTTGTATTCCAATATAATATCAAACATAACATTTTTTCATGAAAGTTATCTAATTTTTGCCATTAGTTGAAAATAAATTTCTTCTTAGTAAATTAAATTTTATATAGATTTTTCATGATTTTCCTTAGGATTCCTAGAATTTGTTTTTGTTGTTATTCCTACATATATCTAATAAACTCCTATATGTGTGTTTAGAATAAAAAATCTAAAGAAAATGCAAGATCGGGAGATGGATATTATGTTTAAAAAAATAGACAGACGTCTGTGTTTTCTACGACTTCGATAAGAACATAATTTCTTTACAAAATAAATTTCACAACAGGCAAATAGAAGGAGTATGGTTTTTGAAAGCATGTATTCTAGATTCATTAGAAAGAATTTTGTTCTTTATGTTCGTTTATTCTTATATATTTCACTACTTTTTCGATAATTATTTTTACTTGTACATTTAATGTACATGTAATTTTCTTTACCATTTGCAGATCTATATACTTTATGTTTCAAATTTATGTTTGGATCATAATTTTAGAAAATAGATATCAAAACAAGAAATCTATGTGCTTCCTTTTTATTTGACTGTTTCTTGATAATTTGTTAGATATAAAAACAAGTGATCCATTTGAATGTAATCTAGAAAAGAAAAACACATATTTGTATTAAGAATTCTTCAAAAAGCTCAATTAAACAGAGCAATTTTGAGATTTGGTTTGTGTGTTGAGAAATGGTTAATATTAATTTTTTTGTACATACCTTTGATTTTTGAATTGTTAAAGTGAACACAAAACAAAACAAAACGTACTCAAATCATTTTTTATGTAATGTTTTTATGTATTGTTATGCTTAGCATAAACAAAAATATGTGTTGCATATTAGAGAGTTGATTTAAAGAAAGTAGCAATAAGCAAATCATATGCTAGATCGCTGGCATTTTTGGCTTAAAGAGATAAAATGGAAGGAGTGAGTGTGAGCTAGTTGATTGAAAAGTTCAAATGTTTGACACATGAATTTGCTTTTATTCAAAATACAATAGTAAAATTAATGTGCGGTTTGATGAATACAGGATGGGGGTTTTAAAATGTTATCATTTTTAGTTGTTAGACAACACATATTTAATTCAAGAATTATTTGGAAGTATTTGGAAAATTTATTTATTGGTATCATTATGTTTTTTGAAATAATTAAAAATCTCTTCAATCTTTAAATTATTTCATAAATATATATTACGGTAAAACAATTTATTGACAAATTGAATTGCTAATGTTTGACCTCCATAGCATTTCAATTTATTTCTTGGACAAAAAGCCTACCCAAAAACACGCTTTTCCAGTCAAAAAATTATGTATTAGGAAATAACAAAGTCTGAAAATGCAAACAAACGCTTGATCTTGAAAATTTCTTAAACGTTAATGTTATATGTTAGTATACTCAGTTTTTGTTTAAGTTCTTATAATTTCCTTTTTACATAATAATCATTTTCGTTTTGCTTTTGTTTTATAAATACGTAAATGGAAATGAAAAACAATCATAAATCAAATTAATCTAAAAATTTTATTAACTATTAAATTTGTTTTGATTTCCAACTTATTTATTTATTTATTTATTTATTTCAATTTAAGTACTAGCAAACGGAAATATTTCCAATAACATGCTAGTTATAAAAGTAATACAAATTAAAGACAATATTTAAAAAATAGGATAAAAAATTACAATAAAAAGTTTAAATTTAAAAGTAATACAAATTAAAGACAATATTTAAAAATAATATAAAAAATTACAATAAAAAGTTTAAATTTAGTTTATAAAAAGATAATTTTAATGTAATAAACCAAGAATGTTTAACACAAGATAAAATAAATAATATTAGAATTTAAAATATATAAGAAAATAATATTAATTTAATTTAATTTAACAATTTGTAAAAGGCTTCTTTTAAACTGGACTAAGTTGGAGCAAAACAAATTGATTTGATTGAATTTAACGTTGTGGCTGTACTGTAATCTAATCAACGGTGAATGAACTCTTAGATTAGTTAGAAAAGTATTATAATACAGAGTGTACGAATGCCTAGTATTATAACAAGGTGTGGTATTCAAACGAATTAGACTAGCCAAATCTGATTCAATACTATGGTTAAGAATTTTATAAAGGGTTGTTTGATCAGCAATAGTACGTCTTTGTTCCAATGATAATATATTATATCGTTTTAATCTATCTTTGTATGGTTGATATGGGAAGCTTAATTTAAAGTTCAGAAATCTAGTAAACTTCCTTTGAACCCTCTCAATATGATCAATATGAGTTTGATATTTTGGATTCCAGACCGGTGAGATATATTCTAATGAAGAACGAACTATTGAATTAAAAATTGTAATAAGTGTTTTAGAAGAACGAAAATTTGAACACACTCGCATAACAAAACCAAGCATTTTGAAAGCTTTGTTAACAATGTCTTGAATATGTATATTAAATTTTAATTTGTTATCCATAATAATGCCTAAATCACGAATACTATCTTTTTCGCATAGAGTTAAATTGTTAATATTATAAATAAATTGTAATTGAAAAGATCTAGGCTTAAGCTTAAAGGTAAAACATTTATTAATGTTGAGATATAGATCGTTACTTTTGCACCACTCATATATTTTATTAAGATTATTTTGAAGCGCTATACAGTCAGCTATGGATTTGATTGATTTAAATATTTTCAAATCATCAGCAAAAAGGAGTGCTTTGCAATCCAAGCGTAAACAAATATCATTAATAAACAAAATAAACAATAAAGGCCCCAAGATTGAACCTTGTGGTACACCCGAATGAGGACAGAAAGAAAATGATTCATAGTCATTAATGCATACAAATTGAGATCTTTGTTTTAGATAAGATTCAACCCACCTGATAAATTTTAGATTCAGACCGAAATTACGTAATTTTTGAAGGAGAATATTATGGTTAACTTTATCAAAGGCCTTTGAAAAATCCATATATATGACATCAACACCAGCGCCAGAGTCAAGCGATTCATAAATATATTCCGTATAGTTAAGCATATTAGTAAGAGTTGACCTACTCTTAAAAAACCCGTGTTGGTTTTTAATAATATTAATATTAGTAAAGTCAAACAGTTTGTTGTGAACAATTCTTTCGAAAATTTTGCTGAAACAATTCAATGTTGCAATTGGTCTATAATTTTCTACATCAGTACTGTCACCAGTTTTCAAAATTGGAATGATTTTAGCTATTTTCCATCTAATAGGAAAAACATTATTTTCAAAAGACTTATTAAATAGAATGGTTAATGGCTGACAGATCAATGCAGAAGTGTTTTTTAAGAAAATAGGAGGAATTAGATCAGCTCCAAAACCTTTATTTAGATCAAGTTTATTTAATACCGCTAGTACTTCTTCTTCCGTTACAGAAAATAAAGAATCTTCCAAAGAGATATCACTTATTGCAAATGTTGGTGTGGAATTAAGATGGGTACTGGTGTACACAGATTGAAAATAAGTCGCAAAAAGATCACAAATTCCTTTGGTTGAACTTTCTATATTGTTTTTAAAACGCATTGATGCTGGGATAGCATTAGTTTTTTTTAATTTTTTTGTAAAAGACCAAAACTTTTTAGGATCTGACGAAATGGAACTTTCAATATCACTTAAATAATTTTTTTTCACTTGACGCCTTTATGTCTGTATTTTTGGTACAGTTTAGTTTGGTTTTTTCATAAATAAATTTTAAAATTTAATGCAAGTTCAATTCCGGGTTTGAATTGTTAGTTTTAAAAGTATTTGGTGCTTTTAGCGTTATTTGATTTGTTATTTTCTTAAACATATAAACATACTTTGAAATAACTTTTTCTTCAAATTCAGATATATTTGTTATTCAATTATTAAAAAAAAATATACATTTTAATGCAAATAGAAAAATAATATTGAAACTTTTATTAAAAAGCTAAGAGGTGATAAATATTTTTATGTTCATTTGATTTTATATTCTTTGTAATATGAATCAAATGATTATATTGTATACAGTTTGTGTTTAATTATATTGAAAAATAACCTAAAACATTTTTAAAGAAAATGTTCTATCGATAACAAACACAAAATAGCCAAAAAAATGTTTAAGATATTAAAAAAAATCATCATCGTCCAGATGTTGATAAAAATAATATTCAACTGTCAAATAAAGTTTTTCTTATAAAAATCACGTTAACCTATTTACATACAATAGAATTCATTCACATCCACTAAAGCACTAACAAAAGAAAGAAGTCATCATCATTTTCCAATAACACCATATCTCAGGTGTTATATTTCTAGTTAAACTCTCATATTGAAGTTTCAAATTTGCTTTTTTTGTTAAAAAATTATTTCAAAGTTTTCCAGCAAAACTTAAAGAAAAATGCAAAGTTGGATGAGGCAGAGACAAAGCAAATAAAAAATTGTAAGCTTAAAAAAGGTCTTATAGTCTTAAAAGTTGCGAGAAAACCAAAGAATATAACTACAATAACAGCAAATATTTATTTTTCACATCAGGATTTTTTTTTAGTAATAGCGAGTTTTGAAACTGGTACGGTGTTTAAAAATTTTTATTTGCATATTTTATTTAGTGTATTTAACAGTGTATTATATGACAAATACCAACAAATAGCTCTATTAATGCAATATAAATGATGTAATGTGCATTTTAAGTGTAATTTATAAAATTTTTGGTTTATTACGCACTGAAAAAAAACACGTTCTATTTCCAATCGGAATGTGGTTGTCTCAATCTCGCCGCGACGGCGGAAACGGCAAATCAGAATACTGTTGCTGTGTCTATCACAATTAATGTTTATGTGGAATTTAATTATAGTTCAATTTATTGCAAATACTTCTATTTTGAAATGAAAAATTCATGATATAAGGCGAAAGCGAAATTCTTTAATGGAAATAGTTATTAACTTTGTTCAACTTATATAATACTATATATATACGTATATAATACTTTGTATTTTAAATAAACCTCATTCTGTTGTCTGGCTACTAAGTTTTGTTTATAGTTGTCCCAATTTCCAAAGCATTCGATCGAGTTTGGCATGCCAACGCATTCAAAAAGCTCGTTGCGTATGGTTTTCGACCCAATGTTGTGAAGCTGATTCAAAATTTTCTATCCAACCGATACATTACGGTCTGCTTAGACGGATTTTCTTCTGAGTCTAAACTAATTAACGTTGGTGTACCTCAAGGTTCAGTATTGTCTCCAACCCTATTTTTGATTTATATTAACGAATTGTTGAAAATCACCAGCAACCCAATAAATAGTTTTGCAGATGATAGTACTCTGCACGAGTCGTTCGAATCACTTCCTTCAAAAGGTAAATGCTCGATCAAATTAATTTCCGCCCGGAGAGACGCTGTCATAAACGTGAATAAAGACCTAAACAAAGTCGCCGATTGGGGTGACCAAAACTTGGTCAGTTTCAACTCTACCAAAACACAGCTGTTGATTGTTTCCAGATCAAAGACCGACCTCCCTAAAGATATTTTATTCAGTATGTGTGATGAACCAATGGGTGAATGTAAAAACATTTGTTTATTGGGTGTCACACTTTTAAATGACCTACTCTGGAACGATCATGTAATGGCGATGGCAAAGAGCGCGTCTAAAAACTCGGCCTCCTAAATAGATACAAAAAATGTTTCACTCCATACTAATTGCTCCATGTTTATAAGTCCTATATTCGTCTCTGTATGGAGTACTGTTGTCAAGTTTGGGGTTCTGCTTCTGTTTCCATCTTGGCCCTCTTGGACTCTGTTCAAAAGCGGGCTATAAGAATTGTGGGTGATCTAGCTTTGACATCAAAGCTTGATACCCTACAACTGTTGCTGAACTCGTTGTTTTTTACAAATATCGTCATCAACAGTGCTCAAATGAAATCAGCGGCATCATGCCTCAAACTTATTCTTACCCCGTTCCACGCGGCCATCGGCTACCGCAACCAGTGAAACGGTCAAGATCCAGCGTTGTCATACTGGCAGATCGAAGAAAGACTTCTTTCTCCGAACTGCATACAAATGGAATAGTTTGCCGGAATCCTTTGTCTCAGATGGCTTTAACCTGCATAGGCTTAAAAAAAGCGTTTATCAACACCTTAGAACGCCAGTTGTTGTGGGACCTAGGTCTAGACCTAGGTCTTAAATTGTATTTATGTGCTGTTGTGACACATATTCTAAACCCTATTACACAGCGCTTTTTATTTACAAAAAAAAATAATCACCGTGAAATTGTTTGCAAATGTTTTTTCTTTATTTAAATAATAATCTACCTAACTTCGAGATGAGGTTGTCTTTACGGATAATGAGGGTTGTCATTAAGGATGTAAGTTTCAGTTAAACAAACCGTTGGAAAATAGCTATCTTATCATTTTACCGGATTTGAAAATGAACCCTATCTAATTAGCAAAACATACTACTTTTTAAATTAGCTTTTTTATCTTATATCTTATATATATATATATATATATATATATATATATATATATATATATATATATATATATATATATATATATATATATATATATATATATAATATATATATATATATATATATATATATATATATATATATATATATATATATATATATATATGTATATATATATACATATATATATATAAAATATACACATATATATATATATATATATATATATATATATATATATATATATATATATATATATATATATATATATATATATATATATATATATATATATATATATATAATATATATATATATATATATATAAAATACATATATAAAATATATATATATATATATATATTATATATATATATATATATATATATATATATATATATATATATATATATATATATATATATATATATATATATATATATATATATATATATATATATATATATATATTAGGTTGTCCCAGAAAAATTAAAATTGTTTTTTTTAACGCATACCCTTTAATTTTTTTTCTTTTATGTCAAAACAACTGTAAAAAAAATTTCATGCAATTCAAATAACAGTAACCCGTGCCGACTTGGATCTAAACATCCTCAATACTTGATTGTGTACTTTAGCGCGCATACCTGTTTTGATGTGCTTATAATTTCTAAATATCTTGTCGGTTATACGAATTTTTCTTGAAAAATATATATGTCCGTCGAACTAGGTAGTTCTAAACAAAAAATATACATGAAAGGTAACCCAAAACTTCCTTCAAATGGGCAAGCTCTCGTATAGTATTGTTGTATAATATATTGTTTTTTATATAATACATTTCATACGAAAACAAAGAACAATTTTTGTGCCAAAACTGAATAATTCTATAGACACGCTTGGAATGTTATTTTAGACTGAAAACTCAAGACAAAGTTCCCAATTCTCTGCTGTGATACAATAACTGCTTCGCATACACATCGTATGTGTGCGCGTTGAAAAAAATCAATATAGAAAAACTTATTTTCGCTTGCAACCATCACATGTACGAGCTGGTGTTAAAAAGTCTTTTTGAAGTGAAAATAAAACAAGTGCCTATAATAAGCCCGGGCATTCCACTTTTTTAAAAAATTAGAGATCATTGGTAAAAAGTTGATCATCATAAAATAGAATGCTATAGAAAAAAGTGGAATAGTGCCTGTTTCCAAAATTGATAAATTGAAAGTAGATTAAATAATAATAGAAATAATAATTAAAAAGGAGATATCAATGCTTAGAGCATTTCAGCTGTATCGTTCAGATACAGCTGAAAGAGCGGTCTAATCAATGCAGGACTTTCATTGTTTAATTACAATTGATGCAATACTCGTTATGTTGCGTACAAAAGCACAAGATGTTATATCCGGACTGTAAACAGCAAACATTGAAAAGAAAATATGCTTAGTAATAGTTATTGTAATTAAAAATAATATTAAAATATGGAGGGACTGAAATCTCAAGCTCTGAGATATCAAGACTTCGGTCTGGATTAAGGATTTTGATATAGTTTTCGGCAAAAAACTTTTATGAGGACATTGCTTTTAGTTTTGGGCAGCGATGTATATCAAACATAAAACTCTTTGTTAAAGTATAAATATTTTTTTATTTCTGTTTAGAAATTTATTACAAAACTAACACGAAATATTAATAAGTGCCGGAAAATTGTAACAGATCATAAATTAATATAACTTAGTGAAAAGATGAAACACCCAGCAAACTACTCAAAAACTTCTCCATTTAGCGTTTCAAGAAAATATTACAAAACCAAATATTCATGGTTCTTTCAAAATTCAAAAAATATTCTAAAAATTAAAATAAAATAAAAAATTTAAACTTTTTTTTAAAGTTCTAAAAACATTCCAAAAATTATTACAAAATAAAAGATTTAAACTCTTTTCAAAAATTCCAAAATTTTTAAAATATTTCAAAAATTATAATAAAATCAAAAACTTCCATGTCCAATTTCATGTTCGATAACATTTCATGTCAAGCAAATAATTAATTTCATATTGTTCCAAAAAATTAAGTAAAATGAAAATCATTCTTTTGACACACTTGACAACATTTTTTTGACAAACTTATAACGTAATAATCTAGATTTTGGTTTCACATACCAATACCGCAATCACTTAAAATGAACGTTTTTAAGCAAAAAATAGGCATATTTCCTTGTTTTGACATACTTGACGATTTTTTTTGACACACTCCCCGTACAGTTATCGAACACACCGTCATTTTGGCTGTTACAATTGAGTAATCCTATTTTTAGAAACAAAAATTTTTGAGATCCCTTCCAGCGGTTTTCTAGATTTCGTCGGTTGTGACGGCAGACAGACATACAGTTTTTTTTAGAATCAGAAAGTCCTAAAACGTCGATAAATGGGGTAAGAATTTCATTTTTGGATCGAGAATGTAATACTTAGGACTTTCAGACCGAAGTAATATCTTTTTCTAATTCATTGGCGTTTTATTTAATGAGAGTAAAATAATTTCTCAAATAATTGCACAGTAATCGCAGTAAAAGCTCGTATGTTAAAGTTTAACTTCAAGTCGGCACGGGTTATCGTCATCCAATCGCAGTAAAACTTTTAATTTAAGTTTTTAAGGTTAATTGGAAAAAATTTAGCGGGTATGCGTATAAAATTTTGCAAAAAAATTTTTTTGCTCTATGTATTAGGACACCCTAATATATATATATATATATATATATATATATATATATATATATATATATATATATATATATATATATATATATATATATATATATATATATATATATATATATATATATATATATATATATATATATATATATATATATATATATATATATATATATATATATATATATATATATATATATATATATATAAATATATATATATATATATATATATATATATATATATATATATATATATATATATATATATATATATATATATATATATATATATATATATATATATATATATATCTATATATATATATATATATATATATATATATATATATATATATATATATATATATATATATATATATATATATATATATATATATATATATATATATATATATATTAATACGCTAAAAAAAACTTTCTGGAGCCTAAGGCTTTTTTATTCGAATTTTGATTAATTTCAAATTTTCACTGCTAACTAACTGCTAACTGCTAACTGATATTAGTGTAACTTAGGTCTTAAAGAGTTTTGGGATTTTTCGGATCATAAATAACAAAGTTATAGACGAATTAAAATGTATTTTTGAATTCAACGGCCTCCCACATACAATATGAAAATGGAATTGCCCGAGTATATATTTTTTTTTCACAAAAACGATAAGCAGGCTACAGACCTTCAATCAATTTGTCAACCAATTCGAAAACGAAAACAAACGAAATAAAATTTAGTGTAAAAATCCCCTAAATTTTATTTCGTTTATTTTCGTTTTTAATTGATTGACAAATTGATAGAAGGTCTGTAGCCTGCTTTACGATGTTATTTTGTTATTGTTATTCTTTTATACATTTTATTTTAGTCTTCTTATGTACATTGATGTGAATGCATGTGAAATTTTTTTTCTGTTTTTATATTTTTTTTTCACAAAAACGATTAGAAATGCCAATGAATGTGAAGTTTTTCTTATGCGTGAGATAGGTTTTGAGTTAGATCGTGTGAATCTTTTTGTTCGTTCTTTTAAATCAATGCATGAATTTAGTGTAAGACCTGAGAATGTTTCTGCTGATGTGTCAATGGTTATAAAAGTTAACAGAGAATGTGATATAAATGAAATTCGTTCTGTTTCTGTCCTTGATTCTACGAATTTTCTTTTGGAAGACGTAGAAATATATACATTCGATGCGGGTCGTATAGTATACTACACCCTTGACACACTTGACACCCTTGACACCCTTGACACCTTGACACCCTTGACACCATGAAAAATAAAATTTTATTACAATTCCTTCACTAATTTTTTTATTTTCTATTGATTAGAAATTAAAGAAACAATTTCCCAAATTTCCCAAATTCCCAAAATTAAAAAAATAAAATTTTTTTTATTACATCCATTCCTTCACTAATTAATCGAAAGGAACTTCGTTCCATCCGTTTTTCGGGTCACTTCGTATATTCGATAGTATATTCGATACTTAAACGGTGGTGCATCGTATAAGGTGTATAGTGTATACGTGGTACATATACGAATTCGTTCTGTTTCTGTCCTTGATTCTACGAATTTTCTTTTGGAAGACGTAGAAATTTATACGTTCGATGTGGGTCGTATAGTATACTACCAGTCACTTCGCGTGTAATTAAAGTGAAACTTAAAGAGCTCATGGATTGTTTAATGAAAAAAAGATTTTCGGTTCTGTCAAAGCACTTATATATACCATTGAATTTCAACAACGTGGTCTTCCGCATGTTCTTATTTTGTTAAATTTGTCAGATGAAGATAGAATTGATGGAAATGAAATGATTAATAAATTTGTATGTACTGAAGTCCCTGATCCCATTCTTTTTCCTAAATTACATGAACTAGGAGGGCCCGGCGTGCTTCGCTACGCTTATAAACAAAGTTTTTGCGTAGACATTTTGTTGACGTAGAAGCAATGATTTCAAAAAGTGGTAATGAGATACGCTAGGAAATAATTTTTAATTTTTCTTTTTAAATATATGAATGAAAAATAATCAGGACTCTAGCTGATCAGTTCGGATATATGAAAAATTAGCGATCAAATAAGTTTTCAAGTAAGCTTATTTGATCTCTAACTTATTTGATCGCTAATTTTTCATATATCCGAACTGATCAGCTAGAGTTCTAATTATTTTTCATTCATATATTTAAAAACAAAAATTAAAAATTATTTCCTAGCATATCTCATTACCACTTTTTGAAATCATTGCTTCTACGTCAACAAAATGTCTACGAAAAAGCATTATTTATAAGCGTAGCGAAGCACGCCGATCCCTCCTAGTTTGTATTATTTAGCTAGATGCTTTTTTAGTAAATAATCAAACCTCCTAAATCTATTTTACCCAGTTACATTCAATATCTAGTTCTATATCTCGCTGATGAATCAAGTTTTGCTTTTAAAAACTTTCTCTAAATTTCACCGATAAATCAATTTTTCGTTAGATTAATAAATTGCAGGAACTCTACCATTTATTCTAAAATAGTTAAAAATGACAAAATTTATTTCCTCAGATTCTCATAAATTCAAATCAAACTGAAAGCAATATAAATGTTGTATTACGTTTCATCCCAAGGCGTTTTTTGATGAACGAAAAGAATGCAAATCTATTAAACGGAAAATCTTTTTTCCGCCGTATCCCAATATAACGATTTGTAAAAAAAAATTGTATACTAAATGAGTGCTATAGCACATATTTTCTTTGTTTTATGGATTTTATGTCAAAACGATGCAACTTTTATTTTTTCTATAAATCTTGATGTACTTTTATACATATAGATTGTCATTTTCCTATGCTTTCTACAAAAAATGGAAAGTAATGAAAATATATAAAAAAGCGATACTATAGCGGAATGGTGATTAATTGATTTTATATTGAGAGATAGAAGAACGGATTTCGGGAAAGAGATATTCTGGAAAATAATTTTGTTTTAGTTCTGCTAAAATATATTGGAATTGAAGTTACATTACATTGTTAAGGTTTTTTTAATAAAAATAATTTACAGTTTGAAGTCGTTAGATGTAGTATGACAAATTTTTTTATTGGCATTCAATTTATGAGTAATTGATGGTTATTTTATGGTCTATTTCTAATAGAAATTACAGCTTTTATTTAACAGACAAAACTGATGTTATAAGAGTTGATACACGAGAGATTATATAAAGAAAATTGATTTATTAATCATTTTGTTTTTTACTCGATTTAAACGATTTTATAATGATGTTATATTTAAAATATATTTCAAAAATTAAAATTTTACAGATACTTGTGGAACAGTTGTTGGATGATAACAATCTCCTATGCATAATAGATAACAAAAGCTAAAAGCGCCACAGTCAGTTGTTACTATGTTGCTTCGCACTAAGCCCAATATTTTTTAGCAGCAGTTCTTTTTATTTTATAATAATTGCAATTTCAAATAAAGATCTAATAGAATAAAGAATATATTTAATATGATATTAATAAATAAAAAATTTTATCCACGACTACTAAAGAATATATGCTTTCCATGCGTATGTCTTCCATTGTAATTGTATTCATTCCACAACTAGTGAATTTGATTAAAATTCTATCACGGCTCTATAGTTTATTAAATATTCCCCTAACAAATTAAACAACAAACATGTTTTGTTTTTCGCTATCTTTGATGTTTTTATTTCAATATGGCGATACAAATTGTTGCATGAAAACTGGAAATTAAACGAAATATTTTACAGTCGTGGATAAAATAGCATCTTGTATTCGTTTAGGATGATGGAAATTCTTCAATCGGATGATTCCCTCCACTCGCTACGCTCGTTTCGGGAAACTTCATCCTCGTGAAGATTTGCCTTCATTCTAAGCTCATACAAGAATCTACTATTCTCTCAACTTTATATTTCTATTTCACGTTCGTTTGTAATAACGTTTTGTATCGTCGAATGCAAAAAAGTTGAGGTTTTCCAAATATATTAAAACAATATTATGTTATCACTTTAACGCTCGTCCTCTACATCTCATTATCATGCAATAATATTTTAATTTTTTTTCTTTTCTCAACTATTTCTTATACATTTTTCCAAAAATTTTTTTCCTTGCTTCCTCTTTTTGCTATCTTTGATAAGAAAATAAAACATGAAATAAATTATTGTGAATTTATTAATGTCCTTTTTATTATAGCAAAAGAAAAAATTAAATACAAATTATTGATGAGGAAAAAATCGTTGCAAGAAAAATATATAAGAAAATTTTTTTATAAGAAAAAAATGTTTCCGTTTCTTTGTAAATTATAAAAAAATATTGGAAATGTGTAAACTTTAATGAAAATCAATTTCTCTCTCTCTGGCGTTTACATCTCATGGAGGGATTTTGCCGTCTGTGCAATCAGCTTCCAATCGTCTCGTTCCATGACCAGTTGACCCCAGTTTCGACATCCTATATCACGAAGGTCTTGGATGATGTCATCACGCCAGCGTTGTCTAGGTCTTCCTCTTCGACGAACACCAGCTGGTTGTTGTTGGGACGCTTTTTTAATCATTCTATCTAATGGTGCCCTTTCTACATGACCAAACCATCTAATCCGGTTAGATTTAATGAATCCGATTACATCGCAGCCTCCAAGAAGCTGTCTGATTTCATGGTTCATTCGGATTCTATACTGATTTTCAGCAACTTTACATGGACCATAAATTGTTCGTATGACTTTCCTCTCGAATGTTGATAAAATTCTACAATCGGAGGAAGTCAGTGTCCAGCTTTCGCTTCCAAAGGTAAGCACAGGTCGAATTAATGCTTTGTAAAGTGTGAGTTTGCACGACTGCGAAAGATGTTTAGATCGCAAAAGTTTTGAGTATGCGTAGAAAACTCTGTATGCGGCGGAGACACGAGCTTTAATATCTGCCTGCATGTCATTTGACGATGTTATTACAGACCCGAGGTATTTGAAGTTTTCTACACGTTCCACTTCATAGTCGCCAGTATTCAGATTGCCGGGAGGTATATTCCTGGATGTTGTTAAAAGTTTAGTCTTGCCGGTGTTAATGCATAATCCAAGTCGTTTAGCATTTCTTTCAAGCTGAGAGAGACTATCCTTGATATCGCTTGTTCTACGTCCGAGAAGCACAATATCATCTGCATAGCCAAGAATTTGACTAGATTTGTTAAATATACAGTTTTGTGTCTCAATGCGGCTTTTTCTTATCGCGTACTCTAGCGCCAAATTAAATAGTACGGGTGCGAGTGCATCACCTTGTCGAACACCTGATGTTATATCAAAAGAGTCAGAAACTGACCCTTCGATTACTATTCTACAGTTTGATCCCGATGTTGTGAGTTTGCACAGAGAAACAAGTTTCTCTGGAATACCAAGGCATATGAGTGCAGACCAGAGGTTGTCGCGGATGATGCTATCATATGCTTGCTTGAAATCAACGTAGAGCTGGTGAATGCTGATGTTGTACTCCCAACATTTTTCCAGAATCATCCTTAAGGTAAAACATTGATCTGTGGTTGAACGGTTGGGACGAAAACCACACTGATAGTCGCCGATGATAGATTCGGCAAACGGGATGAGCCGAGCGAGTACGACATTAGCTAGTATTTTATATGCAGTGTTCAACAGTGCGATTCCACGATAATTTGCACACTTTAGGCGGTCACCTTTTTTATGTAGCGGAACAATGAGAGCTGTTTTCCATTCAGCAAGTAGTTCTTCTTGGTCCCAGATTGCAAGAATCAGATCATATATACGTGATACCAGAGCTGCTCCTCCATTCTTGAGTAGTTCTGCAGGGATTCCATCGATACCTGGTGATTTGCCATTTTTTAATTTTTTGATGGCAGCTTCCACTTCTTCTATTGTTGGGTAAGGGACAAAAATCTCCTCACTTGACGGAGCAATTGCTCGAATAGGATGAACTTCGTTCGTCCTATTCAGTAGGTCTTGAAAGTGGGATCGCCATACTGCCAGCACATCACGTTCACTTGTTGTAAGCTCGTTGTTTCCATTTTTGATGGCTGTAGATCTTGGGTGGAAATCTTTGGTCAGATTCCGCGCATTGGCAAAACACTCTTTCGAATTTCCATTAGCCGCATGTTGGTTGATGTTTTCGATACAGCTCTTCATGTGTTCGCGTTTCTTTTTCCGTAGGAGTTTTGCTGAGGCTTTTCTGGCGCATAGATAATCAGTTTGGGAGCTTCGGGTGTTTCTTGTTAACCATTTTTCTCGCAGTTTTTGTTTGTGCTCAATGCTTTCGCGGCACTCGTCATCAAACCATTCGTTACGTGATTTCGGTGGTCGTTTTCCGATTGTAGTTTGTGCTGCGGATATGATGGTTGATTGAAGCGTTTGCCATTCTTCTTGTATGTTTAATGGCATCTCAGATGGGATGTCATGCTCTTCTATGTTTTGCGTTACAATTTCTTGATATCTATTCAGTGTTTCCAGGTGTTTAAATGCTTCGACATTCCAGCGCACGGTCTTTTTTGCTTGCCTATTAAATGTAGATGATAATTTGCACTTATACTTAAAGATGACAAGCATATGATCGGTGTCCATATCAGCACCTCTGTATGATCGAACGTCAGTTACACTTGTAGAGTGTCTCTTAGAAATCATGACGTGATCGATTTGATTTTCAGTTCTTCCATCATTTGATTTCCACGTTGCTTTGTGGATTCTCTTATGAGGAAAGAAAGTGCTAGAAATTACTAGATCATACATCATAGCCAGTTCAGCTGTGCGAAAGCCGTTATTGTTACTAGCATGATGCAAGCTGTTAGGGCCGACATGTGTTTTAAGTTCTGCACTGAAGTCACCTACCACGATTTTTATATCGTTCCGCGGGATGTTATTGATGACTTCTTCGGTGAAGCATTGAAGTCACCTACCACGATTTTTATATCGTGCCGCGGGATGTTATTGATGACTTCTTCGAGTTCTAGAAAGAACAGGTCTTTAATGTCATCTGCTTTGTCTTCAGTAGGTGCATGAACATTGATGATCGTTACATTAAATTTTTGCGTGCGGATTCTTATTGTGCATATCCGCATATTAATTGGGCGAAAGTCGATAACATGTTGATTCACGCGACGATATGTGAGAAAGCCAACTCCAAATTCTCCTCCGTTTTCATGACCGCAATAGTAGAGAGTGTATCCCTTGGCTGTTTCGTGGATTCCACTCCCTGGCCATCTTAGTTCTTGTAACGCCACTATATCCAGTGTATAGCTATTGATTTGGTTTGTAAGTTTCAGTAGATCTCCTGGTCTTCTAAGGCTTAGCACGTTCCAGGTTCCCATTTTTAAATCGTAGTCCGGGTACAGTTTCCGAGGTTGTTCTAATAATGAATCCGAGATAATCCGAGGCCTGTGTACAGAATTCATGACAAGTATTTTTTTACGGAAATGGGGTGTTAGCCCTTCGCCCAACCCAAATTTTCGTGAATGGGTTCGTTCTGCATCTTAAGGTCACCAGAAACAACCTTTTTACATGTTTATATAGCGAGCCGCTTGATCCAAGACAGACGCCCGCTACAAACCGCCCCTAACATAGAGAACAGACGCTTGCTACACGTTTATATAGCGAGCCGCTTGATCCAAGACAGACGCCCGCTCCAAGCCGCCCCTAACATGGAGAACAGACGCTTGAGTTGCATTGGTTTTGTGGCGCCAATGACTCGCCATGTTGCAGAATCATTGAGTATAGGCAGTATTTACTCTGTCCCTCTCAACTACACCAACCTAATTCTGTTAGCATTACCCAGGTAGCACGGCGTGAACGTAGAATTTCGGATTTCACTACCCATGAAAATCAATAGTTTTGTTTTAATTTTAAGATAAAATATTTTTGTATTTTTTGAAATTAGTCATAAGGAAAATTATGTTTGCAAAGTTGTTCGAGTGTAATGTGTTAATAATAAGATTTTTAACATATATTATATGCATCTTGCATTTTGAGTTATTTAGATTTTGTTTTAGTATTTTATATTAAGTGAAAAGTTCATCATATTTTATAAATGCTACTTGAAAAATTAGGTAAATACACCACCTGTTTAAAATTTAGTGAGAATATTTTATATTGATTAGAATGCAATTAATGAAATTCTATAAGAATCATTACTAGCTAAAGATGGCTATTTTGTAGAACAAAAGAATAAAACATATGAGACTTAATCATAAATATGTCTCTATTCCGTCTGAGTAATCAGCTTCCTTCATCTCATTCAGTGACTAGTTGACTCTAGTTCGACATCCTAGATCACACAGGTCTTGGAGTATTTCGTCACACCATGTGTCTTCCTCTCCGAGGAATAACAGCTGGTTGTTGTTGTTACTCTTTTTTATCATTCTTTCAAATGGGGCCCGTTTTACGTTACCATTTACCAAACTACCGAATAAAATTGAATTGAATGAATCCGAATATATTGAGGCTCCAAAGACGAGTGTGATATAATAATTTATAGCTCTATTCTGTTTTTTTCCCAACTTTATTTGAACAATAAATTGTTCGTGAGACCTAGGATTTATTTTCTCCATCTTATTATGAAATATTGACTATGTAGTAGTTGCTAAAATTTTTGAGAAATATGTCAATTTTAATTTAATGAGCTTCTTAGAGTCTTCCAAATTAATTAATGAGAGACGATATGGATTTCGAAAAGGAAGAGCGACGGGAGATTTGCTGTCTTTTGTCACTCATATCTGGAACAAGTCGCTTGAAAACTTTGGAGAAACATTCGGTGTTGCTTTTGATATTTCCAAGGCATTTGACAAAGTTTGGCATAACAACCTTATATGCAAATTGAGATCCTATGGTTTAGACGAGCAGCTTATATCTTGGACACAGAGCTTTATATCTGATCGAAAATTTCGGATCAATGTTGACGGTGTATCATCGAATACTTTTTCAACTAATGCAGGAGTTCCTCAGGGTTCCGCTTTGTCACCAACTCTTTTTCTTATCTATATTAATGATTTGTTGGACTCAACGGTTCATCCTATACATAGTTTTGCTGATGATAGCACGCTTCATGCGTCTCATGAAGCACCTAAATTATATACACCCTTAGCGCTTAGTGAGTGTAGGTCAAAATTGATAGATTCCCTTAACACTGATCTTAAAACAATTATGGATTGGGGTATTGCTAACAGTGTTGAATTCAATACAAGCAAAACACAGGTTTGTCATTTTTCTAGGATAACGACACCCAATCCTTTTCCATTAACGTTTGGCCCCAAAAGTCTTTTAGAGAATGAGTCTGTCAGACTTCTAGGAGTTGAGATTGAAAATAATATGAAGTGGAATTCTCATATTTTTAATCTGGCTAAGAATGCTGTTCAAAAGTTAGGATTTTTGGGGCGATGTCGTAAGTTTTTCGATAGCGAACAACTTCTTTTAGTTTATAAACCTTTTATACGTCCCTGCATGGAATACTGTTCTTACATATGGGGTGGAGCTTACTTGAGTAGTCTCAACTGCCTTGATTCTGTACAGCGTAGAGCTATTAAACTCATTGGTAACCCAAGTCTTACTAACGGTCTTGATTCCTTGCAGCACAGAAGAAATGTTGCTGATTTGACTATATTTTATAAATATATTATGGATGAACGAGCTTCTGAAGAGATCAAATCGATTTTACCTAAATCAGCAAACCTTTCGCGTCACACCAGAGCAAACGTAGCAGCGCATCCCTTTACAGTTCAAATAATTAGGTGTAGAACTGTAGCCTTCCAACGTGACTTTTTCAACAGAGTATCTCATCTTTGGAATGCCTTACCTTCCTGGGTTTTCCCTGATGAATTTAATCCTCAAGGCTTTAAAGTTAACGTTCATAAATTTCTCAGAGAATCTTAATTTGCATTCCATTCTTATCCCTAGTTGGCATGGTATCTTCGGATATTCAGAGATGTTAATTTATAATTTATTATAATTAACACTAAACATGCCTAACTTTGAATAAAAAAAAAAAATGTCATATTGTATTAAATGATAATATTTATTTTTAGTTATTCATTCTTTAAAAATAAAAAAAAATGTTGGGTGCATCAACACTTTGCAACCCATTTTGTTGCAAAGGATGTCCGCTAGAAATAGGTAGATTTCGAGATCAGACAGTCTTGTGTACAAGTAGAATCTGATGTATCAGTTTAGTTTAAACAAACAAACTAATTAAAAACAGATATCGAACAAATTTTAAAAAGAAAATTAGCTAAATATAAGGAAAACTACATCTATGCAATTTTGAAACGTTGTTACGAACGAAAAAACAAATATCATATCTACCACAGTTCATATGTATGACAATGTATGACACTATTTGAAAAACACACCGCAAACCTGCTCTATATCATACGTAAGCTATCCAACTATGTTTGAGACAAGCCTGGGAAAAAAATTTCCAAAAAAAATTATGAAGAAAGAAATACAAAAACAACAATTTTATTTAGCAAAAGTTCCTTAGCAAGGAACAGTTTAATAATTAATTTACTTTTATTGTTAGAATTTACGAAACAAATACTGAAAATTCCGGAAAAAAAATTATTTAAAATAATGTTTTTGTCATTGCTAAACTCATCAGAACTGCCATCTTCAGCTGTTTCGTCCACCCTGGTATACGGATAATTGAACAAATCTTCTCGCTTTTATATTTTATTTATTCACCTGACGTATTTTGTTTAAAAAATTTCTGTTATTCTTGATTTTGTTGTGAAACTCAACACATTTTCCATATCAGTGGAATTAATCATAACTCGATCGCCATACTTTTCAATTTTTAGTGCTCCTTTTTCTGACCTCCAAACATCGTGTATATGGGAAAATAGTCTCTCAGTGAGTGCAATACTTGCTGGAATTGTCAAACGAATTCGATTTTTGTCACCAGTTCTTTATACGGTAGTGATCGATCAGCAAAATGACGAAACAATGTATCCATTTTGTTTGAGTAGACGATGCACATGGAAACATTAATATTGAGTAACCTTTGGCATCATGCACTTAAATAATTAAGTGTAGTCGAGTGAAATTATTACCGACCGGTGTTCATGATACCACCACTCGTTTGGCGATTCTTTTTGTAATTGTGAACACAATATTCAATATTTGCTTATTAACAATAGTCAAATAAATTAAACGAAACGCGCTAGCAAAAACTAGTTACTTAAACGAAAATTTTATTTTTGGATAATTGAAAAATAGCATTTAAGAAGTCATAAGCTGCAATATTTATGAATAAATCAATGCTGACGTTGAAATTAAAATATTTTTACATCACCACAATTTTAAATTGTGTGAAGTAATGCAATGTATCGTGAAAAAAAATCTTACATACCCAAACTTTGTTTTTTCTGTTGTTTTGGACCATCCTCTATCTAAATAGCCAATAAAAATTTTGGTGTACGTCTGTGTGGGGTGGGTTGGTGGTTGAACTTTCTGCATAGGATCTTGATGAAACTTTGGCAAATGATACAGGTTCACTTGAAAATTGAAGATCTGGATTTATTTTAAATTTGGACAAAATGGCGGGGGTCTAACGAACACCTCTAAGTTAAAATCTTGAATAACTTCTAATCCCGGACTATGATCTTACTGAAACTTGGTATAATAAGGTTTTAGTACAGTTTCCAATATTTCTGCATACCAACTTCCGGTTTGTCACTTCCAGCTAAAAAGATTTCTTTTCAGGTATTTATCCCTACTGTAGCCTACAATTACCGATCGATTTTCATGAAACGTTGGTAAAAGCTTTCAAGTTACATGAGAAAGATTTTATCAGCTTTTGGAGTACATTGGGTAAAGGGTTTGGGGATCCACCATACAGCAGGTGGTTTTTTCCACAATGTTTTTGTTTGTTAGGAGCATAACGCATTCGTTCGTGAATGAATTTTGATGACACTTTGGAAAAAGATGCAAACATGTACGACAAAGAACTGATCAGTTTTTAAGCGATAGTGAACAAAATGGTGTGGTTTCCCCTGTTTTTTTTGAAAGCTCTAAACTATTTGTACCTGATAATAGAATTGAATGAAACTTGGTACATGAGTATTTAGTACGGTTCACAATAGTTCTGCATCCCAACTTCCGGTTTTTCGCTTCCGGTAAATTTTTTTTATGTACTTTTTTTAAAGTTTTTTCATTGTCTTTATGCACACTACAGCCTACAATAATGAAGTGATTATGATGAAACTTATGAAAAAGGTTCCAATTAGTGTGAGAAGATAGTTATGTCTACCATACAAATGCTGACTTCACATTTTGTTTTTAAAGTTTGTTGGGAACATGCAGACTTCATGCATTAATTTATTTTAATGACACTTTGAAAAAAGATAAAGACTTAAATGACAAAGAACTGATTAGTTTTCGGACAATATTGGGATAAGTGGTGGGGGTCCTCCCGTACACCTGTTTATGGTTTCAATGTTTGTTAGAGCATACAACATTCGTTCGTTAAGTAGTTTTGATGACACATCGCAAAAAGATGCAAATATGTATGGCAGGGAACTGATTAGTTTTTTAGAGATAGTAAACAAAGTGGTAGGGGGTCCTCCGAGCACCTGTTATTTTGGAAGCTCAATAACATCTGTACCTGATAGTCGAATTGGATGAATCTTGGTCCATAAACATTTAGTGCGGTTCACAACAGTTCTGCATCCTAACTTCCGGCTAAATTTTTTTTGTACTTTTTCTCGTACAACAGAATTTATGTTTGTTGGGATACTACTGCTTTCTTTAATATTTTTATTATTAGAGCTACGAAGTCTATAACATTGGGTCAGCTTTTAATTAAAGTATTTTATGGATATTAGCTCATTGTATATCCAGAACACTATGTTTCTAGAGCTGTGGTGAGTTAGCCTATGCATCAGCGTCGCAATATTTTTAAAAGTCATTGCACGAAAATCCTCTTATTTTTTCACTTTCTATTTATAAAATGTTTTGACATACGAAAGCCGGGTATTTCACGTATTTGTGGTCAAAACCGATCCGGGGAATTTTTCGTCCGATTTTCGAACTCTAAAGCCGGGTTTTCTCGGATCGATCCGGGTAAGTTGGCCAGCCTAATCATACATCATACATACTGCGAAATTAATACATAATTTGTTTCCAAGGAAAAAAATTGATTTCTTCTATTTAAATCTTTTTACTTTTTTTCATTGATTGTTATTAGGCTTTTGCCAATTGTTGTTGTTGGGGATTGTTGTAAACTTTTTTGTTGAAGCCGACAAGTCAAAAACTTATAACTGCAGACAGAGGTTTACAATTAAAAAAACGGATTAAAATGTTTCCAAAGATTCTAAATTTATGAAGTTTTTAAAAATATTATTATCCAAATGGCCGTTATAACGGATCTAAAAAACAGCATTTTTTTCTAGTAGAAAGCCTTTAGTTTCTTAACCATGTGTCGAATTTTGCTGATTTACGAACTTGTTTAAGATATTAATAAAACACACATTTTTAGAAAAAATGTTTTTGATCTGACTTCACAAATGCGACCGCGAGAGTGCCGTTTTTTTTATACTAAGTTAGACATGTCTAGTGTTAATTTAAATAAATTATAAATTAACGTCTCTGAATATCCGAAGATGCCATGCCAACTGTAAACGAAGGAAGGCATTTTGTGTTTTACAAGCTTTTTTGTTGGAGCCGCCCACTCAGGAACCTCTAATTGCAGAGGTCTATTCTTAAAAAGAATTCATAAAAAAGATTCCAATATTTGTTAATTTTTTTAAAAATATTAGTATCAATTTTTTTGGCATTTTCCTATTTTATCCCCATTAATAAAAAGTTGATTTTTTTTAGATAAATAGAAAGATTAGGTCCTCTGCATACTTATTATGAAAATTTGCGGAAATGAAATGTTCAAAATTTATAAAGGATCAAACTTTCAATTTTACGTTTTTTTTAGTTTTTTAAAATAATTATTAAACAAATTAATTAAAACGTAGTATTTCATAATATATCTGCTCTGCTATTTCTTTCTGCTTTGAGTCAAAAAAAAATCATTTTGTTTCAACAAAATTGAAATAAATCATCATTAAATCAACATTTCAGAATAAGGATGCAGAGGACCTAATCTTTCTATTTATATAAATCATCAGTAGGTAGATTTTTGTATTAAATCTACGTAAACTACATAAAATTTGTTTTTATATCCACCAACACCTAAGAACGCACGTTGTTGTGGAACTTACAAGGTTTCTATGTAATGTTGTGAATTACAATGTGTGGTATTTTCTATTACACAACACTTTTAACTAAAAAAAAATAAATATACCTTTGATAAATACATTCTATAAGATCCAAAATATTTCTGAGCTTTTCTAAGAAATTGGAGATATGCCTAAAATAAGTTATCTTATGGACTAAGTAAAAGAAAAACTTTCTGCATCAACGATGTTTTATTTTTATAATTTATTAGAAACGAAAGAAGTCAAAGATTTGACGTTAATCCCTAGATCAAAAAAATACATGGATTGAAACAAATCTAAATTGATAGGGGATAATACTCATTTAAAAATATAAATTAAACGTGGGTGGCTAGACTGTATAATATTTACCATATCAAATTACCTTGGTGATGGCGATAAACAATGGAAAATTAGGAGTTGATACATATTTTACTAAATTAATAGGACAAAAAATTACTACTGAATAAATTTATTTGATTTGATTGAAATTTTTTCTTTCGAAGGGGAATCAAAATTGTGTCTTTTGTGTCAAAACGTTATTTGGTTGACCGCTTTACCCACTTAAATGGAACAAGAAATTGACTAGAAGGACATTGATTTGATTATCGGACTAGAATAGAAGTTAACATTTATTAATTAATGAACTTTATTTACAAACAAAGTTGTTTGAAAAAATATGTTGTTATTAAATATATTTTTAAAAAAGTGGTGCAATTTATTTTGCTTTTTTTATACTAAGAATTAAATACAGTTGCGTGAGTTGGATTCAAATTAAATACCTCGATCGATTCTTAAGACAGACTTTACTTTTTATGTGAGACTATTGATTAATTCAAACTGCTGAAGCATATCCATGCGCTATTAATACATTATTGTCAACAAAAATCTTAAAAATATGCATAAACAAACAACAAATTAAAATCCTTATCCGAATTACGAACTGTAGTAAATCCCATAGGTTATAATACGTTTGATTTAACTCAACTTTCTATTTTTAAAAAACTGATACACACTACTATGTTGCGTTTACCCTTTTCTTTCTTGACATATTTTTTTAATACAAGAGCATAATTTACTTTTCAAAATTATCTTCATCTTCCTACTGAAACATTCAAGATATCTTATGTCTTACGTAATATTTTTATTTCAAAATTGATTGACAAGAAAGTGACTTTTATTTACAACGACACAACACAAAAAATATAAAATAAACGAAGACATGCAAAAAATAACAGGAATTTGTTTTTGTCTTTCGTTGTAAGAAAAAATACCAGGGAAATGTCAACTAATCGTGTATATCTGAAATACATTAAAAATCCCTTCTGACGTCACTCAAGTGAAAATATTTTTTATTAAATTTCATTTTGTTAGAAAATTACATTGAACGTGGAATAATTCAACAGGGGATAAAACGAAGTTGTTGTTTTCCTTGTGTTTAAAGATAAACAAAACATGAAAAAAATAAGATATTCAAGTTTAAATGGGGAACCAATTTGATGTAGTTGCTAAGATCATGCTATAACGGAGTGACAAGGTATTTTCAAATTTATGTTAGGTAAAAATAGTTAAAAATGTTATTTTGGAATTTTAGAATCTGTATAAATAAATGACAATAACAGTGAGTAGACAGATTTCTTTTGGCAATTCACCTCAGGGATCACTGGTCTGATTAGACCGTGATACGGGACTTGGCGAACCCGAGGTACCTGAGCTATAGTGGGCTCTAGCCTGCTATTGCAAACCGTAAACCTGTTGTCATGTCTAGCGGGAACGGGGACCTTGGCTTAGCCGCCCGGGTCGCGGGAAGGTGCTCCCTTATTAGCACCCCCTGGTAGGTACACACTAGAGAGGACTCTTGCAGGGTCAAACCACAAAAGTACCATCCTCTGGGCACCTGTCGCCCCCAGTTGTATATAGACTTCTAACCTGTTGGTGACCTTTATTGCGTCTAAACTCGTGGGAACAATATGGATAAATATTTTAGTAACCTTTCAAATTTTTTAAAAACTTTGTTTTCACCTGTTTATTATTTCTTACATCCTATCATGAAATATTGGCCTATGTCATATTTTATTATATGATAGGATTTATTGTTTAGTTACCCATTTTTTAAAAAAATTATATTTAGATCAAATGACTATGACATTTGATAAAAAACTTTTTAAAATACACATCCAAAATATTTGTGGATTGAATGCCAACCGGGACGCCGTGCAACATCATCTCGAGCACGACCAACCGCATATTCTTTTTCTTACAGAAACACAAGTTTCTGAAAACTATCCCTATGACGTAACACTAAATCCCAAATATAGGCTTGAATCAGCTTTTAAACTCCATCAAGGTGTATGTGCATACATTCATGAGAGTGTTGCATATAAACGCTTTCTAAATTATGAAGTACATGGTGATGGCTACAGTACAGTAGTATTAAAGGTTTGTCTACCTGAAATTTCTTTTTTCACAATAGCTCTATACCGGTCCCCAAACAAACATAATCCCAATTTTTTTAATGACTTGACTAATGTTGTCGACGAAATTAGAGCACAATTTCAAAGTTGTGAGGTTATCGTTACCGGTGACTTCAACGTCCACAACAAATCGTGGTTGGAATTTTCCAAAATGACCGACGACAACAATGGAAGGCAGGCAGAAATATTTGCTGCATCGCACGACCTGACGCAGATTGTAAAAAGCCCAACTTTCACTCCTCGTAATGGCGGTGATAAAAGTTTTCTCTTAGACCTTTATCTCACATCTATGCCAGATATTACGAGTGTCAATGTCGATAAGGGTAGTATTGGAAATTCTGACCATTATCTAATCACATCAGTTATCAAAACTGATTTGCTACAAACTAGAGTTCCCAAATCCCGTAAAATATTTCACTTTTCAAAAATGGACACCAATGGTCTCCGAAGTTTTTTTCAAGGTTTCCCTTTTGATCGTCATTGTTTTTATACTGACGATGTAAATGTTTCTGCTCAAAACTTTACTGAAACCATTCAATTCGGTATTAACAAATTCGTTCCCTTTTCAATAATGAAACCCCAACAAAAATATTTGTTTTCGAAAGCAGCCAAATTGGCTCTTAGAAACAAACGTAGATTATTTAATATTTGGATTCACAAAAAGAACTCTGTTAATCGATCCCAATATTTAAAGGCTAATAAAATATCAAACCAGATAATCGAAAACGAAAAAGCAGAGATTGACAGAGCGAAAGCGGCAAAACTTTCGAGTATGTCAATTTCTGACAAAAGTTTTTACAGTGCCATTAATTCTTTAAATTGTGGTACTAAATCTTCTATCCCTCCTATCATTGATGGTGACTCAATCATTACTGACCCTGCAAGGAAAGCTACATTGTTCGCGGAACGCTTTGCTTCAAATTCAACAGTTTTAGAAACTCCCAAAGAAATACCCCAAACCCAGTCTTCAGGAGTTAATATGAAACAATTACATTTCAAACCCAAAATTGTCGAAAAACTTTTAAGGGGGTTAAACAACAACAAAGCTTGTGGTCTGGACAACATTCCTCCTGTTATTCTAAAAACATTTTCAAAAGAACTTGCACCAACCCTCACCAAAATATTTTATAAATCCTATAAATCTGGTATTTATCCATCCTGCTGGAAGTTGGCCAATGTCCAGCCTGTCCCAAAAAAAGGAACGAAATGTGATACTTCAAATTATAGACCAATAGCCTTACTCCCAGTCATGTCTAAAATATACGAGCACTATATTAATTCACACATATCCAAATTTTTGGAAGACAACCATTTGATATCTGACAGCCAATACGGTTTTAGAAACAAAAGATCAACAACCGATCTATTGAACTATGTGGCACATATTTGGAATAGCATACTTGAGAAAGGTGGTGAAACGTACGTAATCGCATTAGACATCTTAAAAGCATTTGATCGAATTTGGCATGCCAACTTGATCAACAAGCTCGTTGCGTACGGTTTTCATCCCGCAGTCGTGAAGTTGATTCAAAATTTTCTGTCTAGCCGATACATCTCGGTATCTATAGATGGCTTTTCTTCTGAGTCTAAACTAATTAACGCTGGTGTACCCCAAGGCTCAGTTTTATCTCCCACTTTATTTTTAATTTATATCAACGAACTGTTGCAAATCACCAGTAACCCAATAAATAGTTTTGCAGATGATAGTACACTGCACAAGTCATTCGTCCCCCTATCTTCAAAGGGTAAAATGCATGAACGAATAAATCCCGTCCAGAGAGACGCTGCCATAAATGTAAACGAGGACCTAAAAAAAGTCGCCGATTGGGGTGACAAAAATTTGGTCAATTTTAATTCCACCAAAACACAGCTATTGATTGTTTCCAGATCAAAGACCGAGTTTCCCAATGATATTTCAATTAATATGTGTGACGACCAAATACGCGAATGTGAAAGCATTCGTTTATTGGGAGTCACAATATCCAATGACTTACTCTGGAACGATCATATAATGGCCATGGCAAAGAGCGCGTCAAGAAAACTCGGCCTCCTCAATAGATGTAAAAAATATTTTACTCCGCATCAATTACTCCACATTTATAAGTCCTATATTCGTCCCTGTATGGAGTATTGTTGTCAAGTTTGGGGCGCTGCATCTGTTACTATCCTGGCTCTTTTGGACTCTGTTCAAAAGCGAGCTATACGAATTGTTGGTGATCGAGATTTAACATTAGGTCTTGATTCCCTGCAACATCGTCGCACTGTTGCTGATCTCGTTGTTTTTTATAAATATCGTCACCAGCAGTGCTCGGATGAAATCAGGTCCATAATGCCTCAGACATATGTTTTTCCCCGTTTTATTCGTCAATCGGTGTGTGCGGGCGGTCAAACTGTCGAGATTACTCACTGTCATAGTAATAGAATGCAAAGAGATTTCTTTGTGCGTACATCGTACACATGGAATGCTTTGCCCGAATCAATAGTCTCGAGTGCTTTCAATCCACAAAAATTTAAAGAAAGCGTCCACCTATACCTCAAGACGCATGTTGTTGTGGGACCTACGTCTTAAAAGGTATCTATGTGTTGTTGTGACACATTTTGTAATTCCTACTACACAACACTTCTTATTAAAAAAAACAAAAAAAAAAAATGTAGAAGGTATTTTATTTGATGTAGCATGTAAAAATTTATTATTATCGGTTTTTTAAATAATGAAGGAATGTGATTCTGGAACACGGATATTAAGTTTTTCGATTAAAGGTAGTGAGCATATTTTGTATTAGCATAATTTGTAATAAAAATATTTTACATGAAAAGCCTTCAATATTTTTATTTTCTTTTTATTCAAAGTTGTACTTGTTCAGTGTTAATCATTAAGAACTATCGATTGCCGAGCCGATACCACAACAACAAGGGACACCTAATAGTATAATATACTAAAGTTATTCACGAAAATATATGTAAATTTGATTTAATTTTTGATCTATGACGTGACAACCACGCGTACTTCTGTCTCTGCTATATTGATAGTTAACGTGAGATATCATATCACATACTACTGGAAATGGCAATGAGATATCATTAGCCAAAAATAATATTTTACAGGTGCTTGTAGACGAAGTCATAGTTGTTGAATCAGTCATAGTTATTGAATATTTCTTGATGATGCATGCTTTTACTTGGTCGTAGAAACGAGTTTTCATATAATTATACAATTGGACTTTAATCATTGAGACAGACAGTGCGTCACATGATCGAGGCACATATGCCTTGAGTTGGATTATTTGCAACCTAACTTTAGTTTTGTTCCTTCAAATTGTTTTTTATCTCTTAATTCCGCCACCTGATATGAAATATTTGCCTTAGTTATATTTTAAATATGATAGAACTTATTGTTTAGTTATTCATTCTTAAAAAAGAAAAACATAAGCACACAGAAAAAATTTGAGTTCAGTAACATCTCAGAATGTATGTTGTTGTGAACCCTCAGTCGTAAAATGTGTGTTATTGTGACACATATTGTTGTTGTGACACATTTTATAATTTCTCCTGCACAAAATCAAATGTGTGATTAAAAAAAAATTATCGATGATGCAAGGAATCAAGTTCATTAGTAAGAGCTGAGTTAACAATTAGTTAAATTGCCGTTCGCTAAATTGCGGCTGTACAAAATCTACACAATTCCAACAATGTTCAAACGATATTCTTGAATAACGGCAAACCTATGTTTTACCAGTATTGAATTCAATGCTCTTTGCAAAACCTCAATCCAAAATTATTTTCAAGAAATCTTCCAACATTGATTTATTTAGTTAATAAGCGCTGAAGGTGAATGTAAATCAAGTGTTGCATAAGACGCATAAGGTGTACTATTATTAGCTAAAGTATAGAAAGAATGGACTGTGGAATTAAACAGAGCATTGATCAACTCCTGCATTAGTTGAAAAACTTTCGATGGGCACGGTCAATATTGACTGAAAGTTTCGTTCAGATATTAAGTTGTGTAGCTGTAGAAAGTTTCACCATGATTCTCAACCGACTTATTCCGTACATGAGTAACAGAGGAAAGTAAATCTCCAGTTGCTTTCTATTTTCGGAACCCGTATTGTCTAACACATGAGTAACAGATGAAAGTAAATCTCCAGTTGCTTTCTATTTTCGGAACCCGTATTGTCTAACATTAAGGATTTTTAAAGGTTCTAAGAAGCTAATAATATTAAAATTAATATATATGTCGAATATTTTACCAATAAACGACAAAATTGAAATGTGTTTGTAATTTGTAGGACCAACGAATATAGGACTTATAAACATGGAGCAATTGGTATGGAGTGAAATTTTTTTTGCATCTATTTAGAAGGCCGAGTTTTTTAGATGCGGTTTTTGCCATCGCCATTACATGATCGTTCCAGAGTAGGTCATTTGAAACTGTGACACCAAATAAACGAATGTTTTTACATTCACCTATTGGTTCATCACACATACTAAATAAAATATCTTTGGGGAACTCGGTCTTTAATCTGGAAACAATCAACAGCTGTGTTTTGGTAGAGTTGATAACAGTTGGGTGTTCAGAAAGTTTGGTTTTCTATGAACGGATTTTTTCTTCATTTATTAGTTTCCCACATAAATGTTTCTTTTTAATATTAATTTCTTTTTTATACTTATTCGATAACGATCAATCTATTTATATTAAATTTGTATATGTTTTCAGAGTATCATGTTTGGATCTTGCTTCGTAAAACAACTTTGCTTCCACGAAAACCGTTTCAAAAACCTTTAAGCCCTTGTCGATCAGCAGTATTATTGTCCTTTACAAGACGGAGATTAGTTTTAAATTATTTAGGGGTCCCAATATTTAAAAATGTCAAATTATGATCTAATCCAACTAAAAGCACTGATATTTTAATACAAAGGAACATTTGTTAAAGACAAATCATGTTACTACTTTGTTCCGGAATGTTGGGATGGATCTTTTATATGGCATTATAGTAAAGTCAAAGAAAAAATTGTATATGTATGATTTATTAAATAAACATAATTAGACCTATATCCGATTCCTTATTTAAAGTTACTGTTAGAAATTTTCCAAATTTATTTGAAATTTTAATTGAAACCAGAAGTTTATTTCTTTTTTTTTGTGACAACACAAGATTCCTAAATTATAACAAAGAAAATGGATTTAAAATCAAAAAAAAAAAGTCCTTTTTAGGCATAAAAAGGTCACTATTTTGTGATGGTAAAGTTTTTCATATTCAGAAACTTTAGATTGTTTTGTATCTTTCGTATTATTATTATTTTTCGATTTTATTTTCCAAAAGAATAGCAAAATTTGTCATTTTATCGACTTTCTAGGGTTTTATTTTCTTTTTAAAGAAAAATTATATTGAACTGCAGATTATGACAAAAAGGTATGAACAACACTTTTGTTAATTTATATTTACGATTAATTGTTGCTAGTATTGTTGAACTTTGAAATTGATAACTAATTTTAAAAAAAAATGAAGTTTATGAGCTTAAATTAAGTTTATGAGCTTTAAAGGTTTGTCCAAAAACGCTGAAGTTTTGTTGATTATGGCCAATTTTATGGAGTAATCGTGTTATTTGGACTAAATTTAGTATAATAGGTAGATGGTTAACCTTTATATTTTGAAATTCAGAAAAGTGAAATATCAAAACTCTTGGCAAATGATATATGAACTGAGAAAGGAGACGGTAGTGCAAATAATTTACGTACACTACTATAGGATGATCTGTGGTGTAATTTGTTGTTTGGAAACACCACTTATTATAATATGTAGTGTAGTGTAATATAACTGTTTTTATACACCACAAACTCTATACTTATTATTTGGGAATGTAGTGCTTTTATTGTAACACAGTTGACTACTACACGAATTCAAATAAACTTTTAACTAATTGTAACACGGTTTTAGATTTTTATTCAACTTCACAACTGAATTTTATTGATCTGAGTAAAACTTATCACTTGCAGAGTAATAGTATTTTTAGTTATAGTTTTATTTAGTTACAGTATTGCAATATATCAAACGAAGCTCACTTTCCAATTTAATATTTATACATATTATATTGTTAATACGTATCACTAACAGAGTTATAGTATTTTATAATTTTTGTTATCGTTATATTTAGTTTCACTATTTCGTTATATTTTAAAGGAAACGCACTTTTTAAATTTACTACTTTGACCGTTAGACCGATTTCTTATTTTTTCGACTACTTAACTTATTGACTGATTAAATGATCCTCACGTCTTGACCGGTTGACGGTTTTATTACTGCTCGTGTTTTCTTCTGAATTTCAACTCTACGAATCATTTGATTGATTAATTAAAAAAGTATTAGTTTTAAAATTTAAAATCGCGTTGCAATTCTAATTTGTTAATATCGAAACAATTGACCCAATGACCAAAACTTTAGTTTTTGTTTTTATTACATTTTATATAATGCCAATGTCGAGAATTTATTTTGATGTTATTTTAACAAAACGATTTAGCAAATATTTGGAAATAACCCAGATTTTATTAAAAGTAATTTATGAAATATTTGTTTTTAATATTAATTGAGTTTTAGGTCAATTGTTTTTATATTAATTGGTAAGATTTTGAAAGATATTGCGATATTAGTTTGAGGAGTTGTTGTAGGAAACCTCTGTTTTTACTACAAGACTATGTACCATGAACTTCAATCATACTGTTTCTTTTAAAATTATGAATTTAATATTGTCTGCAGGTGATTGATAACCGCCATTGTCTTAAATAGTTTCTGCTTGAAAATCTCTTAGGAGTCGTTTTAAAAATATTTATTTTCAATTTTAGTCTTGAATGAGTTTGTCAAAACAATAGTAGATTTATTCAATCTAGGTCTAAGTCTAAGCAATTACAATTAATTTACGATCAATTAATTAATTTACGACAAATGATATAAGAAATGGTGTTTCTGTTCCACATGATGCATCTGGGGCAAATATTATACTAATTTAGTTTTCTGTAGTTTGACACCTATATTTGCATTGCATTTTTGATTTATTGTG
The DNA here is from genome assembly GCA_963693315.1 of Diogma glabrata. Lineage (NCBI taxonomy): Eukaryota > Metazoa > Arthropoda > Insecta > Diptera > Cylindrotomidae > Diogma > Diogma glabrata. The sequence continues at coordinate 3,131,226 of OY856187.1, read as the reverse complement.
GTATGTCATGCAATTTCAAAATATTTGGTATTAACAGATATGTATTAAATTAATTAAAATTAATGCATTGTTCCCATTGCAAACCACTATTGTAAATATGTTGCCAGTTAAGTGACACAATTTTTAATTGGTTTGTTTATCAAGGTTCTTAAACATTCGTGTTTAATCGTGCATCATAAGCAATGGTTCTTTGTATCGTATATGGTGCGAATCTCGATCGATAAATTCCCCGACTCTCCGACCCCCCGACAGTTGGTCAAAAAACAACAAAACAATAAACGATCAATACAACAATATTATTAACTATATCATCGTTTCATTCAATAACCAACCCATGAAAATGATTTCTTCCGTTTCAAATTAATTTTATCATTTATTTAAATTTTTTATCCATTAGCGTCTTATATTTAATAACATTTTCTGATAAAATTTCTTTTCTTTACAAAGAAAAATAAGGAAAATCTATATATTATATATATTTATATATTTTTTGCTATTGCTGAAAATGCGGAAAATTAAAATGAAAAAAAAATTTATTGAGTAATAATGAAAGAAATAAGTTCACGCTATTTGGCAATTTTTTTTGTTTTATTAAATTAATAAAACAATTGTAATGATGATGGTTTTATTATAAAACTTTTTTTGTGTGCTTTAATGGCATGATGATATGGTTTGGATAATGATTGAAATTACAAGGATGTGGGAGTGACTGTAAAGAAATATTAGGAAAATTATTTTAATGATAATTTTGATTTCGTATGAACTCGTAAATTAGATTAAAAGTTTATCCCGTAGTGGAAGACGCTAAAAGCTCAGCTAAATTAAATGATTTAGATTTATTTTTTTTGCTTAAATGCATTCTCGTTTTCTTTGTTTATGCTTTATTTCATTTAGTTTTTGCTCAAAACAAGTGTGACATCGATTCTTGTTATTCATTCATTAATATATGATCTTATGTAACAGATTGCAATGTATTTGACGTGTAAAATAATTGATTGTATAAATGTTGTATCTCTTCCTTGGTATTTATTGTTCCTTATTTAATGAACAAAGAAAAAGAATAGATCTAAAAAAATGATACACGCTTAGGGAAGATTTGTATTATCCGAAATAGTAGTGTTCAATGCTGATAAATTGATAACAAGCAAATGTTAGCTACTTTTTTCTTATTATAATTACTTTATAACATTTTTGATTCTAAAACCAATATCTTATTTTTAATAACATAATTTTTAATAGTTATAGTTAGTTGGCTTATATAATTATAAAAATTAATTCAAATTAGCTGAAAATAGCATGATTTTATCGGTTTAATCCAATTCATTGTATAACTTTTCGATGTTTTAACAGTTACCTAGCGTTTTATTTTGTTTAAAAATCCTATCCCGGCTCATAGTTTTTACAAATATTTTCACTATCTTTTTCCATTTACTTTTCTTGCATTTCGTTTTTGCTGTATTCAATTTAAGCCTATTGATTTTTAATAATTTAACTTACTATATCTATATCTATATCTTTCTGTGTATTTCGAATGTATTCTTCTTCATCATTAATACACCTATATTATAGCGCAGCATCTGAGAATAATCCTATTTTCGAATATCTCAGTACTTCACTCATGTCATGTCGTTAAAATAGAATTAGAAGAGTAGTACTTCATACTCTTTAAATTAATTCTTCAAAAAACTAACTATTTATAAGCATTTTATTGTAAATAAAAAATATAGACAGTGAACATTGCAATCATAAAATCAGAATTATTTTTTCTGTTTTAAAATCCTACACAAATTATAAATTTGTAATGGCTCAGACGATGAGTAAGACTTAAATTCATAAAGAGATCTTAGCTTAATTGAAAAATTTTAAGCATAAAGTGACTGCATCATCATATAAAGAACGAAGTTAACGAACCATCCGAATCTATTGAAGTCTAATTGAAAATATTACAATATACTGATTGATATTAAAATGATACGACAAGTTGCACAATAAAATTCCAAAAGGGATAAAATGAAATCATTATTTTCGAATAAACGACCCGAGCAGAAATTTATCGGGCTTTAAATAGAATCTTGAAATAGTTTGTGCTTGTTAGTGTGTCCTTATGCGTTCTCTCAATCAATTTCTTAATGGAATATCTTTATAAGACTCGGACTGGACCAATGCTAATCTAGAATGTAAGTATGTCGTTGTAAATATTTGTTTAGTTAATAAATCTTCTATTCATTAATTTTTTTAAACATCACTTCTTTAAATAGCCTATAATAATTCACCCCTTGAACATCAAAACTAATTGCAATAATAACTTATAACTAAAAAGCATCATCAACTTAATTCGATAAAAATCTAAATTCAACACAATAAAAAACATAATGAATTTCCTT
>OY856187.1:3099974-3128642 GCA_963693315.1 Diogma glabrata | reverse complement strand
AACATAATGAATTTCCTTCTACAATAAAACAGGAAACTCAAAATTAAATTCATGATTTTCCTTTTCATTTACATGTTTCCAGCATACATTTTTTTTTCTTCCTTTCCAACGACAAATTTTCTTTTCAAAGTCTTAACTTACATTTGTTTGTATGAAAATTAACATTTTCATTTATATTTGGTTTTCCTCGAAGAAAAACAAAACAAACAAATAATAAAAAACAGGGAAATAGAAGCAACTAGAAAATTTCATGTGACATATTTTTACTGTTGTACTATATAAGGTAAAAAAATCAAAACCACATAATGTCGTTGGGAACAGAAAACTTCTCTCTGTGTTTAATGGAAATTTTTCTGGAAATTACGTGTTTTCCTGTTCTAATGTATTTATGTTAAAAAAATATTAAGTTAATATCATACCCTATATATGTACATATGTATGTTTGTAATAAAAATAGAAATTTTTAGAAAATTAGAAGAAGAAATATAAACTTAAATCTTATTCAAAAATTTTAAATCTTATTCAAAATAGAATTAGAAAACCACAATATATTATTTCTCTGAAAGTTGTTTCCTTACTCTAAATTTAATTTTAATTTTTATATTTAATTGAAGACTAACCATTCAATTTGTGTTTTGTAGTAATCATTAAATTATTTTATACAATTACATTTTTATCGAAGTCTTTAAGTCATATTAGGATTTGTGTTTATATACTTTATCTGGGTATATTTTATTTTGTGGCAATGGGGTAGGAAAAATTGTTAAGCTCAATTGCCTAAGTACTTTTGTCTAACTCCAAAAACGCTGCTTTAAAAAGCTTAATAATTATAGGTTTAGAATTTGACTTTTTGATAAAATCGTAATATTTTTAAATATCTCATGGAATATGCAAATTTAAGAATAAATTAGATACTAATTTTGGTAGGAAATTTAATTGTCTACAAAAAAGGTCCAAGTCGTTTTTTGCAACGTATAGTATGCTATGGAATATATATATACATATATATATATATATATATATATATATATATATATATATATATATATATATATATATATATATATATATATATATATATATATATATATATATATATATATATATATATATATATATATATATATATATATATATATATATATATATATATATATATATATATATATATATATATATATATATATATATATATATATATATGTATATATATATATATATATATATATATATATATATATATATATATATATATATATATATATATATATATATATATATATATATGTATATATGTATATATATATATATATATATATATATATATATATATATATATATATATATATATATATTATGTATATATATATATATATATATATATATATATATATATATATATATATACATATATATATATACATTATTTTATTGTTTTATGATTTTTGGATAACAAAATATTAAGATGTTTCATGAAAATATATTTTATGAAAAACAATAAAAAATTCATTTTACCTAAAACCAAAACAAATGTTTCCCTTTAAACCTTAATAAAGTTCAATATTTTATTTCAATATATTTTCAACCCTTGCCTTGGTATCCACCTAATAAACTGAAACTGATTTTAATGAAAACTTTTCGGAATAACCATATACCAACCCTATTTTCCTCGAATAATAAAATATTGAAATATTAAAATGTACGAATAAATACAATTTTTTTATTTCATTTTGCGTTAACCCAATGAAGCCAATAGATAGTTAAACAAGACTTAAACATATAAATGTGTACCTATGCGAACAAATTTTTCCATCCTATAAAATTTACTCTTTGAAAGAAATAACTTTATGACTCCATAAATGTACAGCAAAAAGTATTTAGACTTTTTAATAATTTCATGATTTTTTATTGTATCGTCTAATGATCCAATTAAAATAGACCAAATGGATTATAGCTTTTATAAGTTTTTAAAAGCATTGCAAGCTTCTTAAGGAAACATAAAGTTGTTAAAGTTTAAAATAAACTGCTCCTAAAAGTATTCTATCTAATCTTTTTTAGAGTTCAATAATTTTTCTTTTCAATTAATGCATCAGAAAAACAAAGTTAAGCTTACAAATTATTTTCCAGGAAATCTTAAGACCACTATTATTTATATAATATGCAAAACAAAAAATTTGAAAACTTTTCAGAATATATCCTTTCGGTCAAGTTAAAATGAAAAAGAAAAATGTAAACACTTTAATCCCTTTTTATGTGTAGCTTGTTTTTCTCCCTGTTTCCTTACAATAAAAATAATAAACAATAAGAAAAAGGACCGAAAAACATGAAAATATTCCGATTTTTAGCAGTTCCAATGATTTTACGTTGGGTTTAGTCCACATACAATTAATATGATGATGGTTATGATTTTTATGATAACTGTTATGATTATAACTGTTGAGGTTAGGGAAAACAATTTAAATTTTTTGTTGAGATTATGTTCTAAAATAATACAATAGTTTTTTTTATGTTGGTGATGTGTGCTTTTTACTGTGTTAGAACTTTGTATGGTAAAAATGTCTTTATTTCTTTATTATATTATTTGATAGCTAGCATTCAACCCATATAATCAAAACTCACGTCAAACTCAACCCAAAAAATAAAAATTATAATTAAATATAATATTTTTTCAGAATAATGTTTTTAATTGTATCAAACTTTTTAATGTTATATGAAAGAAATTGGCTGAATTTAAATTTTTTGGTTAAATAATATTAAAAACGAACAAAAAACTCCTTTTATATGGCCAAAAATTTCTTGTTTTTTTTGGTGAATTTTCGAATTAATATTTGTTCAAATAACATTTTTTTTCATTTTAGTTCATTTGAATTTAATTTATATGGAAATTAGTTTAATGGTTGAATTGTATTATTTTAAAAGTAATGTTTAGTGGATTAAAGCTTTGTTTAAAGGTAATGTAAAGCTGATTGTGTCAACACTTGACAGTTCCTGACTTAATTGAGCTGAGTTAATTCTTAAGCATGATGATGGGTAGAACACACTGCAGATCGCAGTGCGGTTAGTAACAAAAAACATATTCTTAGTATGTTTTACTTAGTAGTATTAGTTAGTAAGTAACAAAAAACATTATTTTTAATTGATGGAGGAAAATTTATAAATTTACCGCAATGAATAGGTCACAAATTTTTATTGAATATAGGCATGTAACCGATGCCTGGTTGGCTCGATTATGAGATGCGATAAAATATTTGCTTAAAATCTGAAAATCTAAAAAAATTTTATGATAATTTGAATTTGTTTATGCAAAGTGTCAGTCATATTTTTAATTATTTGTTTTGAGTGACCTAGTTGTTAACAAATCGAAAAAGTTTGGTATTATGGCAAACGCGATTTTAATGGTATTCTCCTTATTTATAAGCTTCATATTATTCTTTGCATGGAATACGGTTGCGACATTTGGGGCACAGCATTAGTTTCCATCATGACTTTTTTAAAAAGAATGGTGGCTACTTGAAATTTGTCATCAAATCTTAATTCCTTTCAACACAGTTCGATCCTCACTACCATTGCTCAGATGAAATCAATTACATCATGTCTTATGTCTTTATCTTTGTCTCTCTTGTCACTTAGTCAGCCGTTTTTAGTGGTAACAGTTGAGCAATGAACATCAAACGTTGAGCAATGAAATTCCAACTACAAATATTTAGATCTCAAATGTTAATTATGTGTTGTATTGACACATATTATAAACTCTATTATACGTGAATTTTTATGAAAAAGCGACGACAAAGTAACCTTTCAAAATAACATCTTTTGAGGGATATTGCAAAAAAAAGTCTGACCGGCAGCATTTTCGCTTGAAAAAGGTCATTTTTTTTTGCCAATTAAATTTGTGTATAAATAAAAGTGAATGTATCAAATTAGTTAAAGTAAAACAAAATAAAATACAAATAGAATTAACAAACAAATAATTTACATGTAAATAAAATTACATGTACGCACAAATCTAACTTGTTCTTTCTAGATTATTTGGAGTGTAAATTTAAATATAGGAAAACAATGAAACAATTGAATAAATTTAGCGCAACTAAACTCAAATATCTAAGAGAATCGGTAGTATTTGCTCCATGCGATAGTTTATTTTGGTTTCTCTTGATATACCTTGCACTTCTCCAGAAAACTTTCTCCTTTTGAAATTCGTGTTAGAATTAAACCTACACTTTAAGGCATCATTGATTTGAATCCAATATTATAAGCTTTGTTTAACTTTACTTGTATGTATGCCGTGGAATTTTGCAACCAATATTTCACTAAAGCTATCAGACTGAAGTTTGGCACAGTTTGGCACAATATACGATTATTTAAATTCCGCCATTTTTAATCCAATATGGCGGACGTTACAAAATGGTGGTTTATCATTTTCACAGCGAAGCATAGTAAATAAAGTACCGTTTTTTTAAATTTAATTTATTTATTTATTATTTATTTATTGTGTGATTTTTGAATTCCATAAACCGATGATATGGGTATCAAGTGAAAGGCCTTGATGAGCGAAACACAGTAAGGTAAGTAACATCATTCTTAATCCAATACGGATGTCACAAAAGGGTGATTTATAGTTTACATAACAACCCCTATGATATGGGTATTCCAATGAAAGCGCTTGATGAGTGAAATAGAATAAATAAAGTGACGTCATTCTAAATCCAACATGGCGATCGTAGTTTATGACAATACAAAATTATTAATACATGGAGCTAGAATGTGACCATGCCTGCAAATTATTTCCTCGTAACCAACTGGATAGAGCTTGAAATCAAAAGGTTAACGGCTCAATTCTTGACTTACTTTTAGCCAAAAATTTTTTTTTCATTATTTAATTTATATATAAATTTTAACGAAAACAAATTAAATAACAAATTGCACAGTAAAAAATGCTTTTAAAAAAATCTTTTATTTAACAAAAACAAAAATAAAAAATGTTCCAAAAAGGAGACAATAAGCTTTTTCTAAAATAAATTTAGGCTGAAAATAATATTTTTATAAAATAATTAATAAAATAATAACTCAGTTTTAATATTTTGGGTAAAATAAATTTTGACTCAAAATTATACTAAATGAAGTAAAACCATGCTGAATCAAGTAATTCGTAGTGAAATTATACTACATGAAATAACATGAAGTAGAACGAGAAGAAGTAGAATCTCCCGATTAAATAAAATTATTTGAGACTGCTGAAAAATCTTTTAATTCTAATTTCGCTTTTCATTTTTAATGAGCGCCCAAGCTTTTATTTATATTTTATTTATTTAAATAAAATAAAAGTATGTTTTTCTAAAAGAAAGCAGTTCAATCAACTTGAGTTGTTTAGTTAGAACGATCAATGAACGGTCGTTGTAAACTTGTTACCACCTTAATGTAAACACTATTCTCCTTTTTAATTGAAGTAGCATGAACCGAAGAGAGTCCACAAATTATTTTCAATCGTAATTTAGAATTATAGAATTGACCATATCCAACCAATGAAACTCTACCGCATTAATGATGTAAGTTAATAAAAGAAACATTCCATAAAACCATTAAAGATTACATTTACTCGACCCAAAATAAATTGAGGGAAAGGAAAACGAATATTGAACGAAATTATTTGTGAAAATATAATAAAAAATAAGATGGACAAAATATATATGTATAAACAAGTTTTTGATATTCAGCAATAAAGCGGTTTCATAATATTTAGGTTAAAGTATGTTGGTTAGAAGTTGTATGATTGCTTAAGGTTCGTTTTGGTATTTCTTGTTCTTTCATAGATTACTTATTTAATTTTCAATTTAGCATCGCCTTAAACCGTTTATCTTTATTATTTTAATTGTCATAAATTATAATAAAATAAATAATTTATTTTCAATTTCTAATTAAAATGTAAATCCTACATCATGATCGTTTCACTTTTCATTTCCAATGGACTTAATTCGAGTTACACATTTTCAATTTGTTTGGTGTATCAAAGACAGAAAAGGAGCTCGTATATTTAAAAAAAACAATTAATTTTAGTGATACAGCAAGTTTCCACTTATTTTTTGATATCGTTTTAACTCAATGTTTTGTTTGATTAAAATTTTTTTGTTTGATCAAAAGTTCAAATAATGGAGATATTTTCAATTAATTTTCTAATTTAAATAATTTTGCTGGCAAATAAAAGGAGTGAAAACTGTTGTTCGAACTAAAATATTATTTTATGATTATTTTTTCTTTTACTTCAGAGGAAGTATGGAAAAAGTTCATATCAGTATCAATCGATTTTATTAAATTTCTTTACAATTTGAATATCCAATTTAAATTTGAACTCCAAATGCTTATCTTAAACATATTGTATAGAAAAACAGTTATCGTAAAAACACTTCTTTTTCTGCAGTTAGTTAAATGTCAACACAGCAAAATCACAAAATAAGAAGAATAAAGTTAAATAAACCTAAATTTTCTTTCATTAATTCCGATTTTTTTTATTTATTTTTTTGTTCATTACAATTCGATATCAGTTATATCGTTCCTTCATTTCATTTATCCCTTAGACAGGAATCGAGAGATATTTAGTATTTGCAAGGGAATTGAAAAATAATAAAATTACCATTTTCATTTACAATTTTATGATTTTTCCGAAAGTTACCACAATTTTTTATGTCATATATATATCTGTCTGGTTTGTCTATTTTCTGTACTATTATAAATAAAGTTGTTGGTTGAATGGTTTTGGTTTTATATTTTTTGTTATGTGTATACTTTTTTAAATGATATTTCCCAAATTTGTATTTTCTTGAAACTCGATTGTCGAGAATCCTTTTAAGTACTAATTAAAAATAAACGATAATTGAATTTTGATCAGAATAAAAGGTTTATGCTACCATGTATATGTTATATATGTGATGTTATTTATCTACATATGTGATAGTTTGAGTTTAAATTTACTGATACCTTAAACATTTATAAGTTCACGTTCCATTGAATTGCATGATTCTAGAATCTAGAGCACATTTGTAAAAATGTGTTAAGATACAAAAAGTATATAATGGCTTAGTTGAAGAATTTTTACTATAGAAGAATAAAGTGATAGGACGTTTTTTAAATTTCTTTCAGGCCTTTAAAAGAAGTGAAGTCTTTAAATAAAGTATGTTGAAGTTATAGAATACCAATATTCATTAAAAACTTACAACCTTATTCTTAATTTTAATTCAAATTATAAAAATAAATAGTAATAATTTAAAAGTCAGACAGGTGCGAATAAAATTCGCTCAAGGGTTCCGTGAATGTAAAGAAAACGATATCAAAATAATTAACATAAAGTTGTATTGTAAAGGGTTTATATTGCCAGACCATAGATAGACATAAAAATAAATGGTTCATCGTAAATATCAATAGTAAATGTCAATCTCATCTAAATTGATCTAAATGATATAAAAAATATTACTTTAGGTTAAATGTTATCCATAGCTGTTTATGGTAGCTTTAAAACGACTCAATTCTGTTAATCAACGATGAAGTTTAGGGTTTGTGTGGTGTTAACACTAAAAATAGGACTTTTTTGACAATAATTCAAAAACGGTGCATCGCAAAATTTTTAAAAAAATTGTAATGTTTCTTAATTTCGGTGCTCTTTCAAATGACCCCGGACTTGTCCGGGTCAAACAACCTTTTTTTCACCGTTCACAACTCCATCCCCTAAACACATAGAAATAAAATCACTTGAAGCTTCGCTATATTTTTCGTTAAGGGTTTATCAAATTTCCTACCTGTTTGATTTTGTTCAAATTTTTTTGTCAATCAACGAAGAAACGTATAGGGGGGGGGGACCAACTTTTTGTTGCACTTTTTTGAGAATAATTCAAAAACGGTGCATCGCAAAATTCTAAAAAAAATTGTAATGTTTCTAAACTTTGGTGCTCTTTCAAATGACACCCCACTTGACCGGGTCAAAAAACCTTTTTTTCACCCTTCCCCACTTCCACCCCCTAAACACATAGAAATAAAATCACTTGAGGCTTTGCTATAATTTTTGTTAAAGGTTTATCAAATTTCCTATCTCTATGATTTTTTTCAAATTTTTCTGTCAATCAACGAAGAAACGTATAGGGGGGGACCAACTTTTTGTTGCACTTTTTTGAGAATAATTCAAAAACGGTGCATCGCAAAATTCAAAAAAAACTGTAATGTTTCTTAATTTTGATGTTCTTTCAAATGACACCCCACTTAACCGGGTCAAAAAACCTTTTTTTCACCCTTCCCCACTCCATTCCTCTAAACACATAGAAATAAATTCACTTGAGGCTTCGCTATATTTTTTGTTAAGGGTTTATCAAATTTCCTATCTCTATGATTTTTTTCAAATTTTTCTGTCAATCAACGAAGAAACGTATAGGGGGGGACCAACTTTTTGTTGCACTTTTTTGAGAATAATTCAAAAACGGTGCATCGCAAAATTCTAAAAAAAATTGTAATGTTTCTTAATTTTGGTGATCTTTCAAATGACACCCCACTTGACCGGGTCAAAAAACCTTTTTCACCCTTCCCCACTTCCACCCCCTAAACACATAGAAATAAAATCACTTGAGGCTTCGCTATATTTTTTGTTAAGGGTTTATCAAATTTCCTATCTCTATGATTTTTTTCAAATTTTTCTGTCAATCAACGAAGAAACGTATAGGGGGGGACCAACTTTTTATTGCACTTTTTTGAGAATAATTTAAAAACGGTGCATCGCAAAATTCAAAAAAAAATTGTTATGTTTCTTAATTTTGGTGTTCTTTCAAATGACACCCCACTTGACCTGGTCAAAAAACCTTTTTTTCACCCTTCCCCACTCCATTCCCCTAAACACATAGAAATAAATTCACTTGAGGCTTCGCTATATTTTTCGTTAAGGGTTTATCAAATTTCCTATCTCCATGATTTTTTTCAAATTTTTCTGTCAATCAACGAAGAAACGTATAGGAGGGGGGACCAACTTTTTGTTGCACTTTTTGAGAATAATTCAAAAACGGTGCATCGCAAAATTCTAAAAAAAATTGTAATGTTTCTTAATTTTGGTGATCTTTCAAATGACACCCCACTTGACCAGGTAAAAAAACCTTTTTTCCCCCTTCCCCACTCCCATCCCCTAAACACATAGAAATAAATTCACTTGAGGCTTTGCTATATTTTTTGTTAAGGGTTTATCAAATTTCTTATCTCCATGATTTTTTTCAAATTTTTCTGTCAATCAACGAAGAAACGTATAGGGGAGGGACCAACTTTTTATTGCACTTTTTTAAGAATAATTCAAAAACGGTGCATCGCAAAATTTTAAAAAAACTGTAATGTTTCTTAATTTTGGTGATCTTTCAAATGACACTCCACTTGACCGGGTTTTAAATGATGTTTTTACCCCTTCTCATATCCACCCCTTTAATAAGTATAATTATTAGTATTTGGTACTTTACTATATTTTTCTTTAAAAACTTACTAATTTTTCTGTCATTCAAAATGCTTTTTAAGATTTTCGATTCTTAGACTCGGAGCTAATCAAGGAAAGAAAACATACAGAAAACGCTATTATTTAGATTTACACAAAAAATGGTGGGGTTTAAAATTCCAAAATATATTTTTTAGAAATACTGAAGTGAAGCCCTTTCATATGATACCCTACTTGACTCGATATAAAAATTTATTTTCTCAAAGGCCTCACATCGTAACCCTGTTAACCAAACTAAATCCATTTTTTTTTCAACCCCTCATCTTGTGTGGACAGATTAGTTTTATACGCATGCCAAATTTCAAGTTCATTGGATTTATATTAATCGAGATAGTCGAAATAATGTGAAAAATGCGTTTTACTCTCACCAATAGTGTTCCGTATAAAAAACGGAACCCTAAAAATGCTCTGAAGGAACAAGTCGGTGTAAGTAGTTATTATACTTCTAAACAATGACTCTTGTTTTATTACAGGCATGTGTTTGATGGCAAAATAAAACAAGTGAAAAATATTTGTTGCGCAATAAAAAAAAAACACTAAACAATGTCCTTAGAAGACAAAATTTCCATAAAGTTATCGAATATCAAAAGTATTTTTATTTTGTGCATTCATGAAATGGACCCAAGTGCTTACGGCATAAAGATAAATCAAAGCAACATTTTTTACCCGAAGCTAAAGCTTAGAATTATCGTAACACTTGTTCAGAAAATTTATAGCGATTAATGGTTTCTTAAATACAATTATCAATATCCATCCTCAATGAAAAAATTTATATTTATGACAATATTACTTAAAATATAATTTGTTTCAAAAAATATCCATACTAGATAAAACATGAAAAATCAAAATAAAATAAAAAGAATTAAAATTCATAAAATTTCTCTCGTTGTTATCTCGTCTAAGTCGCGACACTCTATAAGAGTTTCTTGACACACCGACCTAACACTCGCCGAGTCCCTGAGTGTTAGCTCTGCGTGCTCTTTAAGCCTTTGATTGTGTTCGCCTTTTTTAAGTTAAAGAAGCAGTTCGCCTTTAGCTGTCTTTTTAATCTTGGTCACACAATAAGCTCTTTTAGTTCCGGGTTCGCTTTCATCTCTTTTAACATTTGCGCATAACTTTTTTCACCGGACCTAGATATTATTATAGTATCCGACCGTGGTGCTCTTTTCGTAGGTTTGCGTGGTTCGTTTCGTGTAGGCTCAACAGGACGCGTTTTTTTTTCTCCTCCTGTTACGTCTTCTCACGCGTTGTTTGTCATCATGTTAGTAATTTATAATGAGATTTGTATAAACAAATGCTATCTTGGTTTTTGGGTTTTTTAAGAAAATGTGAAACAACTACGTGTTATTTTCGTTATGCAAAAGCATGATATCTGGATGAAATTTTGGTATTTAAATGAGCTGCAAACGCAACCGGGTTTACTTGAATATCGAAGATCTGAGTTATTTTCTAAATTTGACAAAAAGGTTCGAGAGTGGATCGATTGGTCAATTGTTTATTAGCTTCCCGATATGGGAAATTATTGTTTTTGTGTCGTTTTTCGAAATCTGAATTTTTATGATATCCTTACGTTTCAAGACCTCCTGAAGCTGTTTAGGCCATTTTTAACTGGCAGTATGTATGTGCGTGTGTATCGTCGTATGTGAACAAATATTTGTCCAACGCTTTCTCAACAACGGATGATTGGATTTCAACGGCAATGGTTACAGTCGATGTATTTTGGCGTAGCTTAAAGCCCTGTATTTTTCTAACAAAATCAGTTCATTTGTCTTTTGGTGGTTTTCAAAAAATTGAAAATTGTCTCTTGCAGCTATTACGAGAATAAATAACGTTATCAAGACCATTTACCTCCCATTTTGTTTGTCATCATGTCAACAATTTATAATGACATTTGTATAAACAATTGCTATCTTACTTTTTGAGTTTTTTAAGCAAATTTGAAAAATTTGTTGTTATTTTCGTTCGTTACACAAATCCATGAGATTTTGATGAAACTTTTGAATTAAAATGAGCCGCAAACGCATTTTGGTTTATTTGAATATGGAAAATATGAGCTATTTTCAAAATTTGGAAAAGGGGTCGGGAAGGATGTCTGATCGTTAAACAACCGTTTTTTTAAAACTTGAATAACACTCAGTCCGGACATTCAATTTTGTTGAAACTTGAGCATAAGGTTTTTGTAATGTTTATAGTAATTTAGCAAGTTTCGGTTTGTCAATTTCTGTTAAAGAGCTTTATCGTATTCTTTTAAATATATTACAACAACAGCCACAGTTATGAAGTGTTTTTGACAAATCTTTGGTTAAATGTTTCAGGAAACATGAGATAGAACAAATTTGCTTTTGAGGTGTCTTGTGTATAGTGGTCGGTGTTTATCGAAAAAATGCTGACCTTTTATCTTACCGATAGGTTAGGTTATTGTGTTGGACTGTTGGAGATCATTTTTGATATTGACATTTTAATGATACCTTCATATTTCATTACCTTCTGAATCGGTCTAGACAAGTTATCTTAGTTTCCAGTCTGAGTGTTAGTATAATATTAAATTTAAATATGATTACGTACACACACACATTCTAATTCTATTTAAATTATTACAATTGATGTGTCGTATAATAAATCTTAATTTTGCGCATTTTAGGCTTTAAAAACCCTAATTGAGCTAATATTCACTTTTTGTTGACTTTTTTTTTCAAATTTGTTGTAATATTTGATTTGTAATTTTTCGTTTTTTATTTGTATTTATTGCAGTTAAATTATATTGTATAATTTTTTTTATGTTTGGTATTATAGCATACCTTAACCAGTAACTGGTTAGTTTTTAATTTTACGGGAAGTTCTTGGCGTGGCCTCTATGGCCACACCCCCCTCCCACTAGTTAACTTTTTTTTAAACGTAATATATTTACCATGAGTTTTAACGAAAACCATTCCTCAACAAATCAACTAAAATTAACTGCACTAGTAAAGGACAAATAAAAATTTTTCAACCAAAAAAATAACAAAAAGTTACTCAAGCTAAAAAATAAATAGAAAAAATAAGTAACTCAACAAACTTAAAAACTATCAAGATAAAGAAATAATTTTCTTATGTTTTTTATTGTGTTTTTATTTGGTAGAAACTTAAAAATTTTAAGAAACTTTTTTTTTACAAAATACAATTTGGACAACAAAAACGAACAGAAAAAGTTTTAAACTTAAATTTAATATGTTGTATAAATAAATTAATTTAATTATTTTATTTAAAATAGATGCTATCTTTAAACTTGTTTAGATATATATTATCCCAGATTTTTCAGTTAAAGAAAACCACAAGACTGTAAATCGTGAAAATGGAAAAATTGTTTTTCAAAAACGGTTCCTTTTAAACTTTTCTCTTATTAAGCTTATAACGAAGTATAGATCTTGAACCTTTTTCATAGATAAGGAGTTAAGATGATTTATGATGTTTACAGAATATTCAAATTTTTCTTTTTCAGTTAAACTCTATAAGATTTATAACTTAGATATACGACTTTTCAAAAATTTTAGCACAAATTTACCTGCCCATACAATGAAAAAGTTAATATTATTTATATATGCTGAGTTATAAATTAATATTTTACCTAAACATTTTTCTATTTACAATAATCAATCAAAAATTTTATAGATGGTAGAAATATAATTGTTTATTATTCAAAACAGACAGAATTGATAGAAATCGTTAGTTCTATTCGATTTTACCTTTTTAAATGTTTGCTTATAATATGGACAACCGATCATAAATAACGGGGCAACGTCACATCTACTTATATATTTTGTGGTTGTTTGACTAAGTAAACTTTGTAACAATTAATTAAATCTAGTAAATTCTATGAACAACTTTTATTTTATGTTTAGTTTTTGATTTATTCTTGCAAACAATTAAGCAAATTAAAAATTCCTTAAAATTTTATAAAAATATAAAATTTGTAAATTAAAAATTAATATTTGCGAGTCTATATTCTTTTATAAGCTGTTATATGAAAACAAAAAAATGTTGACCACAACAATTTTAATAAAGTTTTTTTGATATCTTCAAAACTTAACTACTTTAACCGAAACTTTGAAAATAAATAAATAATTTAAATTATTTAGGTTTTTTTTTTTCAAAAATCAAATAACTGGAAATTTACTTTAGCATTAGTTTTTCTTTTTAATTATGTAATATGATGATGGTAAACTTAAGGCTTTTGTAAATTAAGAATTTTTTTGAGAAAAATAAATAAACTTTTTGCTTGCCCAACAATTAACTAAACCAACCAACAAAAAAACACAAATTAAAGAAATAAATTATATGAAAAGCTTTGGTCAAACCAAAATATACAAAAAAATTTGTTTGAAGTTTGAGGTGAAAAAAGTAGATCTAAAGTCAATGTATGTTTAGTTAATTGTAGATTTAAAAAAAAAATGCTAACATTCAGTTCAAAATTGAGTCGGTTTATTTGTAAAATCAAAGTAATTGCTTTCAATCAATTTATTTGAAGATCACAGCAATGATCTGGTTTTTGTTTTTGAAGCACTAGACATTATTATAAAATAAAATGATTTTGCTTAGAAAAATACTTTTAAGTATATAAAACCTATGAGCGTCTTGGTATTTCAAATTAGTTTTAGCTATATGCTAACAATATCAAGGCAAGAGTTTCGATTAAACAAATATTAAAATCATTTTTATTTGAAAAGTGTTTACCTGAACTCATAATTAAAATATTTTTTCTACTATACCTATGTACCTAGGGTATCCAATGCCGATTATCGAGTACGGGTTCCTGATCATTTTTGCCTTTCTTAATATACTCAACTACCCGGGCATTACGATATACTACCCGAATAATTTGATTGAATACAAAATGTTGGATTTCAAGAAGAAATAAGAACAATTAATATTGATTGGGAGAACCAAATTGATAAAATCACCAATGATGAAAAGTCTTCGACTCCGATCTTAAAACATTGAAATAATGCTTGTTTATTATAGGCCCCATTATTGAATTTTTTTAAAAGCTTCTATATATGAAATAAAAGCATTTTAAAAACAAGTAATATTATTTTCTATGTGTTTTCCTATAAAAGTTGGGGCATTTAATACCGTTTTATGGGGTTGCTAGGGTAAACAATGGGTATTGAATGCTCTAGTCGCTCTTGATTGATATTCAATTATTTATTAGTCAAATTTCTCAAAACAGTTTTCTGCATTAACAAGGCATCAGTTTAATTGAAATAGATTTGTAAGAGCTTATTAACAAAACAAAATTAAATGTAGGGTTTATCTACACGGTGCCCCCAGCAGAGTAAACACTTCTCTAGTTTGATATATATTTATATATTTTTTCTTTTTAACAACCCGGGTACCCAGGTAGCTTGGGTATTTCACAAATATTTCACAATAATTGACTACCAGGTTACTTGCAAAATCGAGTAATTTAAAATTTGGATACTGCACACCCACCTTTAAAAATCTACTCTAGATGTTTGTTCATCGGGAATATTTTTATTTATTTATTTAACTAGGGGGTATCCCGTGGGCTGCGGCCCACCTCCCCCTTCCCTCTCACGCCAATACACTCTTTGCCTCTTCATGCGGCTTTGATACAATTACTAAGTACTATCCATCATAATTCAACCTCTTCTAATCTATTCTGTGTTTACCTGCTGCTTAACTATAATTCTACAAAAAAACCCTCGTGAAGTGTACATACTCTAAATTTTTATACGATCAATCACAAATGGCTGGAAATAAGAAAATAATGAAATAGCAGCTTTTGTTTTTCTTTATTTTATTTACAGAAAATGAAACTATGCAAAAATAATGATGGAAAACAAACTATCTGTCATATAAATAATTAATTTTCTTATTAATATCGAAATGATATAAATTATAAATTTGAACGAAATGGATGAAAGACTACATTATCGAAAAATGTAAATGCCGTAAATGGAATTTTTATGAATAAAAAGGAATAATTTTTATTTGGAAGGGTTTTTTGTGAACATTTAAGCTTAAGTAAATATTAAAAATCACTTGAATTTTGCAATTCAAAATAACTTTTCATTTTCTCTAAAATTCCTTTAGAAAAGATTTTTATGTTTCGTACCAGGATTCGAACTCACATTCATCAGAGACGTATGTTCCAAATCCCGTGTGTCTTACGCAACTCAGGCACAGCGGCGATGACGTACCATATTTTAATTTTCGTGTTCAGATAATTTCTAAATTGAAACTTCATCATTTTTCATATTTACTTAAGTTGAATCTTTCATCTATGATTACATATTGGAAATTGCATTTCTTTGGGATTTTTGTTTTAAATTTCTAAATATTACGATACATGAATTCATAGGATGAGAAAATATTTCGTCAACATTTAAGTCAACATTCTAATCAACATCCTAAGTAACGAGTGTAAAGTCATTATGGCACGAAACACAAAAAATTTTTCTAAAGGAATTTTAGAGAAAATGAATAGTCATTTCGAATTGCAAAATTCAAGTGATTTCCAATATGCACTTAAGCTTAATTGTTCATACAAAACCCTTCCAAATTGAAAATTCCTCTGAAGTTGTCTATATTTCCTAACCAAAAATATAGCAATGAATTGACCATGCGTCAGATATTAAGTTTCGCATTGATTAGCAACAATCAATAATGACTCTACATTCGTAACTTGGGATGTTGATTAGAATGTTGACTTAAGTGTTGACGAAATATTCTCTCATCCTATGAATACATACATCGTAATATCTAGAAATTTAATACAAAAAATCGCAAAGAAATAATTTTTATGTTCTATAAAAAAAATAAACAAAAACAATAAAAAATAAATATAGGGTCCGCGTTGAACCCCGAACCTTTCTCACAACCCTCTACATCAACAATGACAACGAAATTTTGTACTGAGTTTTTTAAACATCATTTTATTAAATCGGTTTAAATTGTTAAATGCTTAAAAATGTATATTATAACACAAACTGTTTTTTGTCCCAATAATATCAAATGTTTGCAACCATAGCTTAGGTGGATTTGTTGTTTTCATATTGTTTTCAAAAATTGTTAAAAATCTATATTTTTCTATGCTGTTATGTTCGCTGTTCTATAGAAACATCGCGGTTAGCACAAGTTGAGAAAGTAATGAAAGAATATAACATCGAGATACTAGGACTCAGTGAAGTAAGATGGAAAAACAGCGGAGAGTTAACAACAAGCGAAGGAAACTATATGATGTTCTCTGGTAAATCCAACACACATGAACAAGGCGTAGCAATATTAACAACACCTAACGCAAAGAAAGCACTTCTCGAATGGAAACCAATCAGTAGCAGAATAATAACAGCAAGATTCCAATCGAAAATTAGAAACGCAACGATCATACAGTGCTATGCACCCACCGAAGAAGCTGATGATGCGACAAAAGATGAATTCTACGAACAGCTCCAAGCAACACTGGCTAGTGCACACCGAAATGACATCAAAATAATACAAGGGGATTTCAATGCCAAAATTGGAACCGACAACACTGGAATGGAATCAGTCATGGGCAAACATGCACTAGAATCAACACGTAACAATAATGGAGAAAGGCTCATCGATTGTTGTGTCACAAATCAACTATTCATAGGAGGCAGCAAGTTCCCACACAAGAACATACACAAATACACTTGGACATCACCAAATGGAAGAACCAAGAATCAAATTGATCACGTACTGGTGAATAAGAAGTTTCTATCCTCACTACAAGACGTCAGAGCAAAGCGAGGAGCAGATATACACAGCGACCATCAACTGGTAATTGCAACATTCAAAATTAAACCAGCCGCTGTAAAACAAAACAACAAGTCATGTCAGAGGAAATTTAACATCAGTAGATTGAGCGACAAAAATACAAATAACATCTTCAAAGAATCGCTCCAGCTCAATCTACCAAACAACGAAACCACCAGCACTGATGAAAAATGGGAACAAGTTAAAGAAGCTTACGTCAAAACTGCTACAGATGTGCTTGGATACCAAGACAAATCTCGGAAACCATGGATTAGCGATGATACATGGAAGAAAATTGAAGAGCGTCGACAGCTCAAGTTGCAGTTGTGTCACCAGAACACAACCGAGATCCGCAACAAATATGAAAGCACAGCAAAACAAGTTAAAAAGATGGCAAGGAATGATCGCAGAAGATATACAGAAAGCATTCTCAAGACTGCGGAAACAGCAGCAGCTAATAGAAATATGCGCACACTACACAAATGCGTGAGAAAGGTCACCAACAAATATACAAACACTCCACCAATAAAGGATGAATCTGGTCAAACCCTCACAACTCATGAACAACAGCTAAATAGATGGAAAGAATACTTCGAAGACAACTGCCACCAACAAGAAAATAACTTGCAGTCTCCGGATGACAACTATAACGAAACTATCAGCACCCATCCACCAACGGAACGGGAAGTTAGAGATGCCATACAGAAACTCAAGAACAACAAATCTGCTGGTACAGATAATATATCAGCAGAACTACTCAAAGCAGATGTAAACACAACAGCAGAAGCTCTAACACCACTATTAGCTGATGTATGGAACGAAGGTAAAATACCAACCAAATGGAAAGAAGGTTTAACCATAACAATCCCAAAGAAAGGTGATCTAAGAGAATGCAAAAATTGGAGAGGCATATCTCTGCTCAACACAATAATGAAAATACTAGCAATGATCATTCTCGAAAGAATATCTCCATCAATTAACATGAAACTAAGAAATGAACAAGCCGGCTTTAGGCCAGGAAGAAGCTGTACCGATCATATCAACACAATCCGTATCATCATTGAGCAATCAAATGAATGGAATTCACCATTGTATCTCCTCTTCGTGGACTTCGAACGCGCCTTCGACTCAATCAACAGGAGCGCGATATGGAAGACACTTTGTGAAATGGGCATCCCGAAGAAAATAGTTGATCTAATCAAAGAAATGTACCGGGATGCTGCAAACAGAATACAATACAAAGGACAGCAAAGTGATGAATACTACAACCACCGAGGAGTGAGACAAGGCTGTGTACTATCCCCGCTACTATTCCTAATAGTACTAGATAGTATCATGAGAAAGCTCGATGATGCAAGTCCAAATGGAATCCAATGGAATACAACAAGACGGCTCAATGATCTAGACTGCGCAGATGACATCTGTCTACTTACACACACACATACGGACATGCAGCAAAAAATACAGAAGCTATCAACCCTTGCACATGAAGTCGGTCTCAACATTAATATCAGAAAAACAAAGGCTATGAGATTGAACACCAAAACGATAACACCAATTACCATCAACAATACACAAGTGGACGAAGTTGACAAATTTGTGTACCTTGGTTGTACTGTAGCAAAAACAGGCGGGACTGAAGAAGATATCAGTCAGCGTATTAACAAAGCCAGAAATACGTTCAATATGCTTCACATGATCTGGAATGCATCCGTCCTGTCAAGCAAGACAAAGCTACGAATGTTCAATGCATGTGTCAAGTCAGTACTGCTGTATGGGTGTGAAACGTGGAAACAAACAAGAAAGATCACAAATAAACTACAGGTGTTTGTGAACAAATGCCTGAGAAGACTGATCAAATGCTTCTGGCCAAACACCATCAGTAACCAGGAACTTCTACGGCAGACAGAGCAGTTAGACATTGAGACCGAGATAAAACAAAGAAAATGGAGATGGATAGGACATACACTGAGAAAATCAGTCGAAGATATAACAAGGATGTCCCTAGAGTGGAATCCACAAGGTAAAAGGAGAGTTGGAAGACCACCCATGACATGGAAGAAAACGGTGCTAGCTGAAGCAAAACAAATTGGCAAGACATGGGGTGAACTGAAAGCGATTGCCCCCAACAGAGTTAGATGGTCCAGTCTAGTAGACGCCCTATGCTCCTAAATGGAGATAAAGGAAAAAAAAAAAAAAAAAAAAAAAAAAAAAAAAAAAAAAAATGTTCGCTGTTCTATAGAACAATTTTCTGGGTCTGACTCCTGCTATAATAGTAGTACAAAGGGGAGTTAAGAAAAGCATTTCAAACATTTATGTATTGGCATATGTATTGGTAGATAGATATACAAAACACAACTATAATCATTTAAAAAATTATCTCTGAATGTATTCTAAATTTTATTAAAACAATAACAAAAACTACAACCCGGTTCCATGACAAATATTTAGTTCTACGCCAAATTCTACGCTACATTTTGTTTTTCAATAATTTTATACCTATAAATAATATTTTACTAAAAAATGTGTCTCCGCACTAAATTTTAAATCTTTTAGTACGATTTATGCTTTGTGCGAACTGACAAAATAATGACAGCTGATAACTATTAATTGTCAAAATTTTGTCTTTTGGAATTTAAATTCACCATAACGAAACGTCAAAATTTGGTATAGCTTTTTAGCATGATCAAATTGTGACTGTAGGCATAACAAATTATTTCAGAAGGAACAACAATTTATTACAGAAGGTTTTTTATGTGCCAAAGTAATATTTATCTTTATATATATAATTCTAATGTACGTGTGTATGACTGTGAACTCCTTCTAAACGGCTAGACCGATTTGAATGAATTTCTTTGTGTGCGTTTTGGTGGCGCCAAGAATGGTTTAGATTCATAAATCAGCCCGGCAGAGGCGCTGCAGTCGATATTGTCACTGAACTCCTCCTAAACGGCTGGACCGATTTGAATGAATTTTTTTGTGTGCGTTTGGGTGGCGCTCCGAATGGTTTAAATTTATAAATCAGCCCGGCAGAGGCGCTGCAGTCGGTATTGTCACTGAACATCTCCCAAACGGCTGGACCGATTTGAATGAATTTTTTTGTTTGCATTTGGGTAGTGCCCCGAATGGTTTAAATTTATAAATCAGCCCGGCAGAGGCGCTGCAGTCGGTATTGTCACTGAACTCCTCCTAAACGCCTGAAATGATTTTAATGAATTTTTTGGTGTGTGTTTGGTTAGCGCCCAGGAGTTTAGATTTACAAATCAGCCCGGCAGATGGCGTTGCAGTCGATATTGTCACCGAACTCCTCCTAAACGGCTGGACCGATTTGAATGATTTTTTTTGCATGTGTTTGGGTGGCACCCTGAGTGGTTTAGATCCAAAAATCAGCTCTGCAGATGACGCTGCAGTCGGTATTGTCACTGAACTCCTCCTAACCTAGGTCTTAAAAGGTATCTATGTGTTGTTGTGACACATTTTGTAATTCCTCCTACACAACACTTCTTATTAAAAAAAAAAAAAAAAACCGGCTGGACCGATTTTAATGAATTTTTTTGTATGTGTTTGGGTGGTGACGCTTGGGTGGTGACGCTGTGGATGGTTTAGATTCACAAATCAACCCGGCAGATGGCGCTGCTAATTATATTAATTATGCGTGGCTTCGTGAACGAGCTATTTTAGCCGCAAAAAATATCGATGTTGACGCTATTAACTTCAAAATACAATAGTCATTACCCGGCAATGAGATATTGTTCAAATCGATCGACACTGTTACCGATCCTGACGAAGCAGTCAACTATCCTGTTGAACTTTTTAATTCGCTGGATTTACCAGGAATGCCCATAACTTGCGATTAAAAATTGGCTCACCAATCATTTTGCTTCGGAATTTAAATCCACCTAAGCTATGCAACGGTACAAGATTAGTCATAAAAACAACTTTGGGCAATGTTCTTGAAGCTACAATTTTGAACGGCTAATTTGAAGGTGGAGTTGTTCTTCTGCCAGGAATCCAAATGATCCCTTCATACTCACCCATGCCGTTCAGACGTCTTCAATTTCCAATTCGCTTTGAGTTTGCCATGACTATTAATAAGTCACAAGGTCAAACAATGTTGATTTGTGGATTGGATCTTGAAAATCCGGTCTTTTCACATGGCCAATTATATGTGGCGTGTTATCGCGTTGGAAAACTATCAAATTTATTCATTTATGCTCCTCAGGAATTGACTAAAAATATTGTTCATCAACTTGCATTAAGATAAAATTAAACAAACAATATTGATTATAACGAATTGTTTTTAGAAAAATTGATGTTATTTCAAAATAAAGAATAATGAAATTATTATATTATTTGTCTTTCATTTCATACTTTGTTTAATATCCTAATCGCTTGAAATATCATGCAGGACAACGTCTGTCGGAATGATGTCTCTGATAAGTATAAGTTCAATCCTGACCCGACAATAATTACTTATTGTCGGGAATATTACTTTCAACAATTACTTTAAGCTTAATCACTCACAAAACTCCAAAAAATTAATATTCCCTTAATGTTGTCTATATATGGCAATATATTGACTGTGTGTCAGATATTAGTTTCGCATTGATTTGCAACAACCAATAATGACTACAATGACTCAGAATGTTAACTAAATATAAATATTGCTCATCCTATCAATTCACACGTAGTACTGCCTTGAAGTTTAATACAAAACTCCAAAATAAAATTTTAATTCTTTTTGCATCGTTATCTTCTATTTATAAAAATTAATGTGTGTATGTTTAAAATTTGTAAATGGGTTTGTATTCACCTTCATCGAATGTATTGTCACTATTCTAACTGCCCTTGCTGACCATTGAATGACATCACGATTACATTTTTTTTGTAACTTTTTTAATAACCTACCAGTAAAGAAAGCGTATATTAAACGGCATGAACACTGTGAACATTTTTGAATCTATATTTGTTCCGTATAATGTTCAATATAGAGACACACCTGAAACCTTACACACCTGAAAACTTATTTGATCGCGTATTTTTATATATCCTTTGTTTTATATATAATATTAATTTTTTATATTTTGCTGATCAACTAGAGAGCCGATCCTTTTACATTCATATTTAAAAAAAATAGAAAATCATTTCTCATTACTACTCTTTGAAATTATTGCTACTACGTCAACAAAATGTATACACACAAACTTTATTTATAGGTGTAGCAAAGCACGCCGGGTCCCGCTAGTATTAGTATATATTGTTACGTTTTTCTAAGCTTCCTTCGAATTGGCCTTACTCTCAATTCGATAAACGCAATTCCCAATCTCTTCCGAGTTCGATCACTGATTAGTTAGCAAACACACCAGGTTTTATTAAATATTCAACAACTTAATTCTTTCACAACAACAGGAAAACAATACAGCAAACAATATTCTTGACTAGAATATTCTTCCAACAGCTTCCGAAACTCCAACGGTTGATGGTAGAAATTTCACCTTCACCAAAAACTTTGTTCTGTCAAATATTTGTGAGTTCACAAGCATTAAAGGACAATATGACTCATCTTTAAAACAAAAAAACTGTTTGTTTTTAAAACAAAAAAGTATATATAAAAAATTTGGACATGTTGGATTCTTAATTTACAAGAAATTAATCTTAACCGTATCTGAACAAAACAAACAAACATATATCAAATTGAAATTACAAAAAAATAATGTATTATAGTATTTTTTTCAAATAAATAAAGAAAAAAAATAAATTTTTATTTTTGTTATTTTTTTCTATCAAAAAATGGTATATTTCAAAGATACCCCACCAGGTATCTCACTACAAATCTAACGCTAATCTAACGCTAATCTAACGCTAGATCAACCGCTATATCTAACGCTAGTCTAGCGTTAGACAAATGGATGTGAGATATAATTAAACAAATCTTCGTAATGACGTCACACGATCTTTTATGATGAAGCTGTTATCACATATTGCAAGAGAAATACTCAAATAGTAGTTTTTGTTTTTCTTTATTTTATTTCACAGGAATAAAATTATAAAAAATAATGATCGAAAAACCACTCTATTATATGATTTTTAGCACTGCCTGTCAAAAAATAATTAAATTTCTTACTATCGAAATGATAATAATTTGCACGAAAGGGGAAAAGACAGTAGCAATAACTTTAAAAAACTACATTCGGTCAATTCAACAATAATTTTAATTTTATTATAAAGGGACCGTATAAAGGGATAGACTCACGGCTATTGTATTATAGATAATAATAATATAATATTTAACACATGTTCAATCGTTGTCATATATGTGTTTGTGGTGTAATGGAACAATATTGGGAGTATAGGCAGTTTTTGTGACTAAGGAAGTTTGAAATACTAATGCAAATTCTCAAAACTATTTTTAATAAGTTTTTCACAGAAATAACTTAATACACAAAATATACTCTTTATGTCACACAAATACTCTTTATGTCACACAAACTTTAAATCTTTTATAAAATATTGTAATAAACTTCGTCCAGAATGGGTTAATTTAATTTATTCATTCATAAAGATGAATTAAAAGTCAACTCCTTTTTTTGCATAAATTAATGTAAATTAAATTTGTTATACAAATGTTTACATTAATGAATTAAAAAGAGGTGTGGCCTATTGATTTCTAGAAACTACAGTGAGTACCAGAAGATTCGGCTTATTTGTTTTTGAATATAAATAAGCGAACAAAATATCAGATAGTCAGTTTTACTTTTGCAATTAAAAGTGTTTATAAATATTCGCAAGTTTAAGGAATAATCGGTGGTACTTGAGCCTGGGTACTAATAGTGAAAGAATTTGAGCTTAGTGGAATAGTAAATACAGATTTTACGATTCCGAATATTATTGATTCAAATTGTGGAAACGCGGTGAAGTTTATCGTACATAAATTGGAGACCCTGGAATTTATTGTAATTAAAATCGGAAGTTGCTGTAACTGGTTGATAAATAAAGTTTGAGATTTTGTTAACTAAAGATCTGTCTTTTTACTGTCGTATTTGCTCAATAATCTAAAAGAACCAATGAAGAGTCGTTACAATATAAATAAAAAACACATTGGCAGACTTCACCACAGCTCAGGAAACAAAATGTACTACTTATAAAGTGAGCTTATATTCATCAAAAAATTCAATAAGTGGTTAACTATATTGTTATAGATATCGCGTAGTTCTAATTTTAAAAACAGGTACCATGGATTCTGGTGGCCACCACCACTTTGCTTATTTTCGATCCAAAGCTTATCAGTTCCATCTCATATAAATAGTTTATTAAAGAAAGTTGTAGTATTCCAACAGACATAAATTCTGTTGTTCGAATAGAGGAAGCAAAAAAATTTATGTTACAAATCATACTTTATGCATATTTACCAAGTTTTCTCAAAATCCATTTTCAGGAACTGATGTCATTGAAGTTTCACCACTTATCCCATATATCGTGCAAAACATAATCAGTTCTTTGTCATTAAAATCTCAATATTTTGTCAAACTGGCTTCAAAATCGACGCATTCAATATGACGCAACTTTTACGCATGGAGGGATCAGTTTTTATTAATTTGTTAATTTTTTTTCTAGTTTTTGATCCACGGGTGTGACAACCCCGCGTACTCCAGTCCCTGCTATTGGCACATGAGTTAACGTGAGATATCACTTACCACTGGCAATAGCAGTGAGATATCACTAGCCAAGGTGATATCTTAGGGGTGCTGGCGGATGAACTGTATTCAGTCAACGGTAGCACTCTCAATCTAAGCTAATTAATATTCCCTGATGCTGGAACGCTGTAGCTTGCTCGAAGAAACGAGCTTTCATATAACTATATATCTGAGCTTTAATCATTGAAAAATATACTGCGTCCCATAATCAAGGATTATGCCATTAGCTGGACTATTGGCAAACCAATTTTAGTTTTGTTCCTGCAAATTTTTAAAACAAATTTGCTTTTTATCTCTTATTTTATCTTTATTTTCCCTATCCTATCACGAAATATTGGCCTATGCCATATTTTATATGTGATAGGATTTATAGTTTAGTTGTCCATTATTTAACAAAAAATATTAAAAGAACAAAAAAAAAACAGATTTGCGTCCATTAACATCCTTGGAACGCATGTTGTTGTGGGACCTTGGTCTTGAAAGGTTTTTATGTGTTGTTGTGACACATATTGTGATGCCTACTACACATCACGTTTTATTAAAAAAAAAAAAAAAAATTAACGAAGTTTATATGCTGCCAACAAACTTTAACAACAAAATGGAGAAAAACTGATTATTATGTTCTCACACTAATTGGAACCTTTTTCATAAGTTTAGTCATAATCACTTCATTATTGAAGGATGTAGTGTAGATAAAGACACTGAAAAAGTGCAAAAAAAATGTTTGCCGGAAGTTGAAATGCGAAACCATTGTGAACCGTACTAAATGCATATGTAACAAGTGTTATCCCATTTAATTATCAGGGGCAAATGTTATAGATTTTTTTAAAAACAGGTACTTTAGCGACCCTCGTTTAATATTGCTATAAAACTAATCAATTTTTTGTCATACTTTTTGAAATATCCTATATTTATAAAAAGTTACTATTAATTTTTACCTGTGGGTTACACTATCAGATTTTATTAACAGACACTATTGAAAAGACTCTCGATATAATATTTAGAGTAGACTTTATTCTGTCACAGGTTTATTCAGACTATTCAGATTTTGTACAATTTATTATTTAATTAAACTAACGGTAATCTCGAATACATCGTGTGACACAAACACAATATATATCACTTATAATCATCATAATTAATTTACGAACGATGCTCCCAACAAAATAAAAAAACAGTGAAAAAAATCACGTGTTGTATGTATAGTGGACTCCCCACCACACTGTTGAATAAATAATAATAATAAAACTTTCTCATTATGATTGAAACCTTTAACCTACGCTTATTGACAGATTAAATTTTTTTAGTCCAAAACAATTTTTTTTTGTAATTTTCAAAAGTACAGTTTTTGAGTTCTTTTCAAAAGTGTGAAAAAAATTCCCTTTCCGAAAGAAAAATTTCGAAAAATTCATGGTTATGGGAAACAAAAAACTGGCTCACAAACTATTTCCTACAAAAATATTTTCGAAGAAAAATTCATGAGCCAACAACAGTTGAAGCTACAACAATTGATAATATATTTTCCAATATAAATAATTTATAAGCTGGCGTTATTGAAGCTTCCTTAAGCCACCATAAACAGCTTTGGGTAACATTCAACACAACGTGAAACTATGCTAACAATAACTGTTGTTTTCTCAAATATTATATACACGGAACCCTCAGCGAGCGAAATATATTCTCACTTGCCTGACTTTTTTATTATTTGGTTTTGAGTTTTTTTTGTCGAAGAAAGCATTAAATATTTTTTCACATTTTTAATCTTTTTAAGACTAGATTCCAAACGATTAATTTTGTTCGAAGTTACCGTGCTCTGCTAACATTCCGCTTAAAACTCAATATTAATGGATAAACTCTATTCGGTTCTACTCCACTCTATTTGGTTCATACATCGATTTAAGTAGTCTTGTTTACATTGTATGTACATATTAGTTTTGTCCAGTTCATTGTTAGATACTTTTTGTAAATGCTCATAATTACAAAAAAAAACTTAGATGAGAATTCCGATAGGTAATCAAGTTAAAGATAATTTATTTTATTTTATTTATTTTAATAAAAATGAAAATCATTTTACTTTTAAAGAATTTTTTAAGTCATATAATATATTACCCATTAGAACACTATTTGGCACATCTAAGGATGTTCATCGTTTTTTATTACATAAAAAGTAAACAGAAAAGATAATCAAAATCACCTTCTATTTTTTCAATATTATATGGGATACAATAACCCCAAAAAGGTAGTTCAATTCCTATCTATGAGGCTACAAAACAACAAAATCAAATTATTGTCCACTTCCGATCGCACAAAAGAAAACACTAACATGTATTTTTTATTCAAAACACGAATGATATACCCTTCATATTAGAAGGTTTTATTTCTCGTAGTTCTTCCTTCGAAAAAAAGAAAATTATAAGAAAATTGGGAAATTTATTTTGTTTCCTGCCAGGTGTTCTCTTGCTATTTTGTTGGTTATAATGTTGTAGATTTTTTTAACATTCTTTGTTTGTTTGGACGTAGGTTAGATTAGATGGTTTCCCTTTTTAAAATAAATAACCGAATAAGTATCTTAAATAATAAAAAAATTGTACAACAAAAATGGTGAATTTATAAAACAAACCCTTATATTTAGTGTGCCCCAATTATCTACTTCTGCCTTGTCTTATTACACTTAAAGTATTTTTTGTTTTTGGGTGGGCTACAGTTGTATTTTTTAAACTGATTTAGTTTTCATGGAATCCATATTACTTATGTTTGTTTTTTTTTAAATATAGTGCGTTAAAAAACTAATCAACTGGCTTTGCTTTAATCGATAATCAGATAATCAACGTTGATAAATTTGTAAATGGAAAATGTATGAAGATGATCATCCATGCACAAAAATCGGTTACATTAGCCCTTAACTGAAATTCGACCAAAGTAATCTTTCAGATAGATTATAATTTGCTTACCATCGTAGCTATTTAGAAATTTTATACGTAATTGAAATATATGTAATCCTAAATATCGTTTAATTTTGATCCACTTCTATTTATTTTTATTTTTTGTCTGTTGTTTTTTATCATTAACTAATACTACTATATTGATTAAAATATCAACTTCAGCTTATCAAAAATCTGTACGTTTACAACAAAAGTATTATCAACACAATATTAAACAACAAAAACAGCCATCAACCTCATAGTCCACAACACAATCCAGCATTAAAAAATTCCACTTTCTTGCCAACAAAAATATCAAAACTTTATGATGAAAAATTGTGACACAAAAAAAGTACATTTTATAACCAAACAAAAAGAAATTACAAAGAATTACGTACTGTCCATCATGTCTGTGTCCCTTTTTTAATGTCTTATATACAACAACAACTAGCAGTTTCCAAAAATGGAGCTAGTCAGAAAAAAATGAAAATTAAGATAAATCTTTTGGATGAGGTGAATTACAACTTGAACAAATAGAATAAAAAATATCACAAATGTGGAAAAAGGGTTTGTGTGCTAATGATAAAGATGATAGGGTTTTCTGTGGTTTTTTTCGTATTTCAAATGATTACGAGCCAATTTATATAAATTTTGTTTGGTTTTTTATTCAGATGAGTTTGACTGCTGATCTCTTTCGTAAATATGATTAAGTGTTTGAGGGCTATTCTACTTAGTGAAAATTGGAAATCTCTGTTTTCGAAGTTCGAAC
>OY856187.1:2897848-3099774 GCA_963693315.1 Diogma glabrata | reverse complement strand
AATGCTACTTTACAGCCTCCGTAATATAAAATAAAAATGGCGTTACTTTTGCTGTCGCTAGACGTTACTTTTGCTGTCAGGCTAAAAAGTAAGACTTTAGCCAACTCCCTAGTGGCAGTAAAGTTAAACTTTACAGCCGTTTGCCGAAAAAATTGTTTTTGATCATGGCATGTATGGTGTCATATGAAAGATGATTTTTTTTTGTAGTACAAAAGAGTTTTTTTTGTAATTTTCGTGCTTTCGATTTATTTTCAAAAATGTAAAAATTATTTTTGTCCACCCCCTTAACTTCGAACATTACAAAAGAAAAAATTTTAAAAAATTCATGGGTGTTGATTTTGCTAAATCGATACATTTTAATAATTTTGTTTGTTCAAACTTAACAAGTATTATAATAAATTTCACTAATAAATTAAAATAAAAACGCCAATTTCTTGTTAACTAATAGTTTTTATTTACTATATACTATTTTTACTATATTTTGAAAGCCATGCTTTCATCGACAGTAGTGTATATCAAAACTGAGTTTTGAGTTTCTGAGCTCAGTTTTGATATATACTACTGTCGATGAAAGAATAGCTTTCGAAATAGGTATATAGTAAATAAAAACTGTTAGTTGGCAAAAAATTGGCGTTTTTATTTTAATTTATTAGTGAAATTTACTAAATCGATACTAAAATTTTTTTTACTAGCTATAATTTCAAATAAACGTGAAACTATACTAACAAAAGCTGTTTTTTTCTCAAATATTATATGCACGGAAGCCTCAGCGAGCGAATTATATTCGCACTTGCCTGACTTTTTTGAAATCTTGTTAGATTGATTGTTTTTATTTTTTTGAGAGAGAGATTTTTTATTTTAGTTCTCAAAATTGACGTAGGGGGAAGTGGGGATGGTATAAACAGTTTTTACTTAAAGCTCAATAACTTTAAAACCATAAAACATTTTTACTTAAAAACTGTTTCATTGTAAAATTTCATATCTTTACTACATAAAACTATTTTTTTTTTTTTAATTACGTAACTAAACATTAAGTATAAAAATTTTGAATTTCAAAACATTATGTTTCTCGTTTAAAGTATCCCCACTGGTGGGGTACTTATAAACAATGAGCATTTTTGTATGGGGCACATATAAACACCCAAAAAAAACCACATAAAATTCATAAAGTACTTTTTTTTAAATTTTTTATTATTTATTGTGCTTCAAACAATATATATAAGCATATAACATATATATTTCTTTACAAAAAACAATATTTTTCGATTGTTGTAAAACCTCAATAAATTCAGGTTGAAAATTATAAAGAAAAAAGCAAAATTCAATCTCATCGTATGTTTAGGTTTGCAAATCAATATCAAAATTGAAACGGGAAACCATACGTATACCATATAGCCATACCATACGGCACATATAAACGCGCTTATACTATCCCATTTTTTTTTTGTTTATATGTGCCCCACGTGGCGATTTTAGGGTTATGTTTTGAAAAATATTCAAGATCTAAAATTTGGCTAAAACAAAGAAATATTATGTTTCTTGAATATTTCAGCTATCAAAACATGTTGGAATATTTTTAAACATATGATGGTAAAAAAAGTTATTCGAGTTTTACAAAAAAAAAAATATTTACTTTTGGGTTGCCGAAACACCTATTCACCAATAACTTTTGAACAAGACTGACTTCAGCTGTCAAATTCTCCTGGTGTGTGTAGTCGATCGAAGCGACATCTGTGATATTTTTGTCGATTTTTTTATTGATGTTTTGTGAGGGAAATTAAAACTGTTTACAGTTGTCCCATGTTTATACTATCCCCACTTCCCCCTACAATCCAATTTCTAAATATTAACGTTTTCTCTATGACCGAGCGCACGTAAGTGTTATTATGGTTTATTATATTATATGTGTTATTATGGTTTTCCATATTATTCACTGTTTGTGTGATTTTGTCACTTTTGAATTAAAATGCAATATTTCAAAATATACTTTTTACTGTTTACTTTTAATTTTTTATTTATTAATATTAATATAAACTTCCTTATAGTAACAATTTGAATCTTATTTTTTATTTATAGAATATCGATTTCGACTTACATCATCCTCAGTTCTTAAATTATTATTACAATTTCTGCTTAAGCTATTGCTTATGTACTATTTCAACTGCTATTTTTTATTATTATGTCATATATTTTGTTAGTTTTAGTGTTGATTTTATCATTTAAAATGTTGTTATTGTTTTATGTTTATTATTTCTATTTCTTCCAATCTATCTAGATGTTGTCCTTTTCTTTTTTTGTGTAATATGGTTAAATTTGTGTTGAAATTGGTGTATTTGTGTTTTTCTATTTTTAAATAATGGGCATATCTAGATTTTGGATCGCTTCTGTTAATTTTAATGGTGTGCTCAATAAATCAACAAATCTAAACCGCCCCGTCTGGCCTATATAAAATTTACTACAGCCGTCACAGGTATGTTTATAAACACCTGTGTCTAAGGTTTGGGTTTTTTTGGTTTTTAGGTAATTTTCTATTTTATTTTTGTTTTTGTAAGTTGCACTATATCCATATTTTTTTAAAGTTTTTTGCATTATTTTGAATGTTGTTTTATTGTATGTTACGCTACGCCTACGTATTTTTTGCCTGCTAATTTTTCTTTATTCTTCAATGTTGTTAGAGTTTGAAAATTTTTCTTGTTTTTATATTTTCTTTTTAATGTGTCAATTATTTCGTTTTTATATCCGTTTTTTACTGGCTATGTATTTTATGTTGTTTAATTCGTCTTGATAATTTTCTACATACATAGGTTTATTGTTCAATCTATGGATCATGTGGTTGTAGGCAGCTAGTTTATGTTGGTATGGATGATGTGATTTAATATTTATTGTTTTGATCCGTTTGGGTTGGTTTTCGTTTTCCTTTTATATAGGTCAGACGGGGCGGTCCTTCAAAAAAAGATTTATTGAGCACACTAATGAAATTAACAGAAGCGATCCAAAATTCAGATATGCCGAACATTTAAAATGGAAAAACACGAATACACCAATATCAACACAAATTAACCATATTAGATAAAAAAAGAAAAGGACAACATCTAGATAGATTGGAAGAAATAGAAATATATAAACATAAAAACAATAACAACATTTTAAAATGATAAAAACAACACTAAAACTAACAAAATATATGACATAATAATAAAAAATAGCAGTTGAAATAGTATATAAGTAATAGTTTAAGCAAAAATTGTAATAATAATTTAAGAACTGAAGATGACGTAAGTCGAAATCGATATTCTATAAAATAAAAAATAAAATTCAAATTGTTACTATAAGGAAGTTTATATTATTATTTATAAAATAAAAAACTAAAAATAAACAGTAAAAAGTATATTTTTAAATATTGCGTATGATACTTATTATTTTTGTGAATGAAAAGATTTGTGAAAAATTCAAAATAAAATTGTCTTTGTTGTGTTAATTTATAATTCATTTAATATGGACAATTGCAGTGATTTAATGATGTGAAATTCAAAGGAAAATATTGTCCGATATGCAAATAAACGATATAATAACTGGATTATAGCAAATAAAAGTTTAACGAAATCGTAAATCGAGTAAAGAAAGTAAATAGAATTGACTATCACAAACTTAGGCGTTGTGATACGATGCAAGTGGGTGATCATTCTAAATTAATTTATCAAGTGCTAAAGGCAATACAAATATTAAGCATTTAGTTCACGGCGACATATATTTAAATGGAATCTACAAATTTCATCTAGAAATAAATCATGGTAATCAATTATAAAAATGTAACCAGTTTTTACCATAAGACTTGCCAGAAAAATCAAAAGTTAAAAGCAAAGAATTAGTGATAACATGGTAAGGCCAATCATTTCAAATGAATGGAGCTCCATATGTAAAGTGGACTTTATTGATATGCATAGTCAGGTGGATAACCGTGTCAAATGTATTTATGAGAAATAATAAATGCGTTGCACACAAAATAGGTTAAAAGTATCTGAAAATGTATAATTACAATTTCAAGGTACGCTATAGTATATTACTATAATAGGTGAAGAGGACGGATAATAGAGTAGTTTTGGATATTAGGACGAAGCGTATGGTAAAAGTCAACACTTTGGGAGGATGGTAATATAGGTAAATTACAAATTTAATTGGTTTTGCTGTCGATGTGGTTAATTTTTTTGGTCGGTGAGATCCTAAAGGAAAATGAATTGTTGGGGTAAATAATTAGGGGATAGTTGTGATATGGTGGCTAATCACTCTTGAGAAACTGGGTGGTTATTTATGCACGCTTTGTTTTGTTTGTTGTTTTGAATTTTCTTGTACAGAGGTTGGTTGGCAACTAACTGGTGAGCCTTCACGGATTACCATAACTCCTACGACAATATGGCGCCCAACGTGGGGCTCCATCTTGTATTATGAGGTCTGGTAGACCGTAAATGTCTACCAATTGGTCTTGCACGAAAACCACATTCACCCGCTGCTAGCTCAAGCTGGCGTGAATTCTGGTAACCAACCTCACTAACAAGAAATTTCGAATAATAAACAAAAATCATGCGTGCCTTAAGACATCACCCAATTTCTCCAGAAGGGAGAACTGCTATGCCACAACTCTTCCACATCTCGACTACGTTAATAAATCATTTTAACTCTGATCACTTACAAAAAAAAATAGGCAACCCATCCACAGAAGAAGATTAAATTTATCATAAGAATATAAACATTAATACCTATATCGATGTCTTCTTAAGTATTGCATAACTCTCCCATCCAGAATGGTGACTTCTAAATAACTTGAATTAACTACGCAATGTCATGCGTTGATATTTGCCTTCATAGTAAGCAGCGCTGCCTCCTCAAATACTATCTAGGATCTTCTTGATCCATATAAGATAAATAATAACCAACAATGTACCTCAAACTTTTTTTCTTTATTTCATTTATTTAACAAAATTTTGTTAAGCTTAGCACTGTAATTATCATGTTGACTTTCTTATCATTCATATTTTCTTTTATAGAAACTCAGTTTAAATTAAAAAAAAACTCGGTTTAAATTAAAAACCAACAAAACTGTTTACTGACAAAATCTATACATATTACACGTAATTTCCAAAGAAAACTTTTTGGTTAATTTTATTAATACTTAACTAATTCAATCCACAACACGGTCACTTTCACGACCAAAAACTTCATTTATACCAAAAACCATCTCACTGGTAAATTAATTTAATTCCGACTCCAACTCGACTCAAAAAAACTAACATTCCGAAAAAAACTAATTGTCCATTCAATTCAATATCCCAAAACTGAATAATAATTTTCTACATTTCTGGAACGAGCTAAAATAAATTAAATACCCGGTCAGCATAAATTTTCTTTAACCGTTAAAACTTAAATTGAATATTCTGCAATTTGTTTTCTTTTAAATTTCATAATTTTGTAAAAAAAATTATGAATGAAAAATAAAAAAAAATGAGTTGATACGAGCTTCCGGAAGAGCCAAATTTTAGAAATAGTTTAAATAATTGTGTTCTTACACACAATTGAGTTGAGAAGTATAGTGACTTCGAAGATCTCTATAGTATATAGAGGACGGAAAGGGAAGCACAACTCACATAAAATATCTGACCCAAAACAAACGAATGTACGCAAGGCTTGGTTTAACGAACATCGCGGTCACAAGGTTCGTGGTTAACAAGGAATCACAAAGCTGGCAGACAGATTATCTATGTTTCAGGAAAGTCTCAGTAAAACTTCAATAAAAAACGAATCGCGAACACATTAAGAGCTATATCGGAAGCATCAACCAGCATGCGACTAATAGAAATTCGAAAAAGCGCTTTGCCAATGTGCGATATCTGACAAAAGATTTCCACCCAAGATCCACAAACCATCAGAAATGAAAGCAACGGACTTACAACAAATGACCGTTGGTTGCAGTATGGCGATCCCACTTTCAAAACCTACTGTATAGAACGAAGTTTTATTTATTTATATTTATTTATATTCAACAAACAGACAGACTTCATCCACCAGCACACCTAAGATATCACTTTGGCTAATGAAATTGCATTGCTATTGCCAGTGGTATACGATATCTTAAGATAACTCATATACCAAAAGCACGAGCTAAAGTCCGCGTGTTTGTCGCACCCATAGATCAACAACTTTAAATTTTACAAATCTTCCTGCGGAAAGCTAAGCAAATTCATTGGTAATAATGCGCATTGTTGCCGTTTGCAAATCACTATCGGCTAAGTGCCAC
Source organism: Diogma glabrata (assembly GCA_963693315.1). Taxonomy (NCBI): domain Eukaryota; kingdom Metazoa; phylum Arthropoda; class Insecta; order Diptera; family Cylindrotomidae; genus Diogma; species Diogma glabrata. Next base: position 3,093,485 of record OY856187.1, on the reverse strand, counting down.
CATTTTAATTATTTTATTTATCATGATTGCCATCCATGTTAAATCATACATAAGCTATGCTTCTTTGTATAGAATGTATGCAATTTCCGTCTCGTAATTGTGAGCTTAAAATCGATATGATCGATGTTATCAAGTATCAAGTTACAAGTGTTAAGTCTTCACTTAATTTTAGAAACATTCATGTTGTACGAATATAGAATTCGAAAATTGTGTGATGAATCACCCACTTCACTATAATTATAACTTGTTAATAAACGGTTATTTTATTAGATTTACTTTATTTAACATATTAAATAAACTTAAAAAACTTAAAAACTTTTAGAAATTTATAATAATTGTGAAACAAAATTCTCTCCGTCAGTGAAGTAAAATATAAATTTAAAATTATAAAATAATAAATTTAGCTAATTAAAGCTTTAATTAGCTAAATTTATTATTTTATAATTTTAAATTTATATTTTACTTCACTGACGGAGAGAATTTTGTTTCACAATTATTATGTTTTTAAGTTTTTTAAGTTTATTTAATATGTTAAATAAAGTAAATCTAATAAAATAACCGTGTTATTAACAAGTTATTTTAGAAACATATATTATATACAATTCTAAATTGACAACATATTTGGTGAAGATGATAAAATTTGTAACATCATGTTAAATTCCAACACATATAATTTTGATATACAAATGTTATTGTTTCAGGTTATACTATCTTTCTTACGTTATTTTGTAACGATCGCAATAATCGCAAGACAATAATAAAACCAAATTCCTCTTTGTTTTCAATTCAATAGAAATGTATTTCATTAGTTTCCGTTCATTTTTACATTAATAATAATTTTAAAATTTTCTAGAACTTAACTGCTGGTTAAATTTTGAATATATTATAAAAAGCCAACGAACGTACTAAATTTTTATTTCCAATACTAATGAACAGATGTCGTTGTTAATCATTGCTGAATTTTGAAGATTACCCGATTTTGTTTTGACATCATAAGATGTCAAAAGCAAAATCACATTTTGCAATTTAAAAAACATTTCATTCCATTTTTGCTTTTCAAAAGAAAATGTTCAATTGTTTTTGTTATTAAACATTAAATCAAACAAAGAAGTTAACACTGTTTTCATTAGTGTGTGATTTGGATTACATATATACATTTTTTCTGAAGTTTTTCATTCTTGTTTTCATTAAGTTTTTTTACTTAATTTATCTTAAAAGAAATCTGCTTTATAAAAGTGGCAGTACATGAAGATAAAGTATCCAATGATGTTATCGAAAGTATGAATAGCAAGGATAACAGTGATCGAAGCTATTACCACAGTTAGAGACAATCGATTGTTTGATGGTTTTTCCGGTTGTTGAAACCGCATGGATTCAAAGGCAGATATATAAATGAAAAGTTAAAGGATCAAATACAATGTTCAATTGGGCATTTCGAACAACGAAGGTGTAATTCAACAGCAGCAACTGATGTTCACAAATTAGTTCATCCAATATAATTAATTGATCAAACGCTAGTCAAGGGAATTGAAGAATTAGAACCAGATCATCAATCAACAGTTAATAATTTAAGGTATTTATTGTAAATATATATATTAATTTTAGTTTAATTATTCTCTTTGGAATGTCAGGCTAATTAAATAAAATTTAAGAGATTCCCAAATTTACGATTCGATTTTATCCCGGGTAAATTCCTTTTAAATATATTAGTTAACAAAGGTCCAAAATAATAACTAGCGCCGAACAAAAGGGACCCGTTAGGTTGATTACAGTTATATTTCTTGTATTTTTTTTAGATATATATATATAAATAATTTGGTGGGAAAATATTTTCCAGGTTGGGCGTTGGCAAGCCGGTTTTTTTTTTGAAAAAACTTTTTTTTGTGTGGAACATCTTATATTATTATATTTATATATTTATATATTATTTGATTATTTCAATTCAGATTAATAGTTTGTTTTTCGCGTCGGTTTATTTAGCTAAATTTTGGTAAAAAGCTAGAGGAAAAAAATAAAGGTTTAGTTTCTAAGGTGTTCATGTGTATATTTATCATAAGTACTCTAAATTTATATTTTCAAAAATTTAAAGAATTCCGCGTTTCTCTTTGTAAGTTTTAGGATAAACCAGTTGTGGTTTTTTTTTGGTAATAGGGTGGTGGCAATCGGTTTGGGCCGTGGTTGTCAATCAGCTTTTTGTGTATCTTGAAATAAACCAGTTATTGGTTTCGTTTTGATTAGGAAATTATATATTTTGAATTTTGATAAGAATGTATACAATTATGAGGGGTCAGGGGTTGATAAGGAGGTGTCGGCCAGGTGGGTTTGAGCCCTGGATGAATGAGGTGGATGGGAGAGCGAATGAGGAGAGAAAAGAGAGAATGGTTGAGGCGAGGAATGTAGTGGATGGAATGATAAATGTGATTCTGGATGAGGTAAAACATAAAATATTTTTGGAATTGATGGATGATATTTACGAAGAAAAATATGATGAGTTTCTGGATGATTTGATTTGTGAGATAGTGGATGAGGAGCTGAATGGAGTGGATGAGGAAGTGAATGTGGGCTGGCGTGAGAGGAGACGGGTCAAGAGAAACAGGAGCTCACACCTGAAGAGAAAGGAGAGGAGGAAGAAGGAGAAGGAGAGTCGCTTGGTCGTGGAGCTGGGAGCTTCCTCGACCAAGAGTACTCAAATAGAGGAGCTGGTTGAGGTGGTTCCCATCTCACCGACCATGCGACAGGTAGAGGAGTGGATTGGTCCACAGGAGGCCCCTGTCCCTCACTGTATAATTAGTTAAGTGGTTGCTTGTTTGAAAAAAAACCGTTTTGGGACAGCAATTTTTTTTGGAGATTGTTTTTTTGTGCTGTCATTTGCTTTTAGTAATACTAATTGTTTTTTTTAATTTGGAAAAAAAAAAAAACCGCTTTGGGGAAGCAGCTTTTTTTTGAATTTTTTTTATGCTACCATGTACATATTGTACATATATTTGTTTATATATTGTACATATTTTTGGATGATGCAATTAATTTATATATGAAATTAATCGTATGTTTTTCTGATTGTGGTTAAGTCATGTTTCTATGAGTTTTAGGATGTTATTAACGTAATAAAGGTTAACATTGACCAAACAGCTTTTCAACAGTTTTGTATAAGTTTAAATCTTTCGTCACTACTTTCAAAGTATTATTGGTCTATGTTTATGGAAGTACAATTGAAAATAATTAATTCCCATCAACTTTATAGAGTGAGCCGGATCCAAATCAATATCTCTACATTTGTCATCATATTGATCCGCTAATGTACGTATACAGATCTCGTATGAGTCCATTTTAGCTACCACCATTTTTTTAGAATTATTTTTTCATTGCGATTAATTTTAAAAAGTGGTATAAATATAGAAATAATTATTTTTAGCTAACATTTATTTTTGTTTTGGATACAATAAATAAAGCGAAAGATTTAACCTAAACAAATATATTAGAGTTAATAACTTAAAAATTAGTAAGCTTAGTTTTGAATTTAAAATAATCGTAATTTTTTTTTAAATTACCAATTTATTATTTAGTCTGAAGATTAAATTTAATTAATTTCATGTAAAACTTTATTAACACATATTATGTATTTCATGTTTCGATTTAGCATTTTTAAATAAGAAATTATTTAGATTATGGATAAGTTATATATTATTTAGGTTTATTGATTCACTTTTCCCAGCGGTAGGCCTAAAAAGCCATCCATAGAGCTTCACTCTTTAACATTGATGTCGTTCTTAGATCGCCTATGGCCATCGGGGTTATGCGATCGAAGAACATTGGTTTCTCCTCTTCATTCGGCGAGGGAGTTCTCAGGGACGAGGAGTGGTGTTGCTGTGTTTGTACTTAGGTGCAAACCAGTAGTACCATTCTTTGCTCAGAGGCTTCTTCGGTGTAATGAAGAGAAGGAGCAATTGTACTTTTGCTTTCAGGATCAGAGGCTTCACCTCATACAAATTCAAAAAACTTTTCCATTTTTTCATTTAGTTTCAATAGAACAATTTTCATAGAGTTTAGGGTTTGAAGTCTGGTGCTCGGGAGCGTTCTTCAACTTTCGCATTAGGTTTAGGTGTAATTTATTTGTAGGTTAAACCAGCACAACTGGGTCAGTAGAAATGGACCTAGTGTCTAATCGTGACAGTTGTGATTGTTTTATTAGGTTGGGGAGAATCTGTTCTGTAGAATCTGGTCGTTAGGGGCTTTTCTAGTCAGTTCTCACATGCATTGTTGGAGTGGGCTCGCGAACGCGATATTTTAAATTTAAACAATATGGATATTGTAACCATACTTACTTTTTAAATTGTCTCCAGATGAATCTTGACTTTGGGAATCTCTTATGTTATTAAATAAAAATAAAATAAATCAAACAAATTTTTCAAAAAATTAAATAAATAATTTTTATTAAATAAATAATTTTTTTTAAATTTAAGTTAATTTTAGGTAGCTAAATAAAATAAATTTTCTTAATTAAGCTTTACGTCAAGATATAAATAAATATTTTTTATTTTTTAAAAAAAAAAATAAATCAATATTTCAAAGTTAGGACGGTGCATCCAATAAATAAACATCCTTTCTGAATAATTTTCATTTTTTCAATTTTTTTAAAAATAAATAAATATATTTTAGGGGTGCTATCGTCAATAACTAATTTTAGGTATATATAATTATTTCAGTATATCTGAAATTAAATAAATAGATTATACTTTTACATATATAATGTTTTAGGAATTTTTTGTGAGAGATTCAGCAAAGATTGGCTACGACGGTGGTCCTTTTTGTTCCTTTACAAAGTTTGTTTTTACAAAAAATCTTGTATGTTTTCGAATTGGGCGTTCGTTGTTTTTTTTTTTCGTTTTTGTGCTTTCATCCTTTTTACATTTCCGTCGTACTAACTCCATTTTTTTTTGTTGAGAATTGGTTTTACTATTGTTGGTGATTGCGAGTCATGATTTTGCGGGTTTTACCATCGAAATCTCTAGCGTCTGTTTCCTATATACCAAGCCTAAGTTTTTCAATATATTTTTTTTATAAAATTAAATTTAGTGTTAGAATTATTAGTTGTCATAAATTAAACATCTATTCTTAATCATTAGTTATTATAGTTATAAATTTAATTCTCGGTTTTTAGAATTTAAATAGGTGTTATATTTAATATTACTTAGTTATTATAACTTTTTTTATTAGTTATTAGAATTTCTATTATTAGTTTAAGTTTAATAGTGCTTTGGTGGTTTCTGTCATGGAGGGGATGGCGACGTTTTTGTGATTTCAAGAGTAGAAATCCTGGTTTCTACCTTGAATTCATGGTGTAACGATCGCAATAATCGCAAGACAATAATAAAACCAAATTCCTCTTTGTTTTCAATTCAATAGAAATGTATTTCATTAGTTTCCGTTCATTTTTACATTAATAATAATTTTAAAATTTTCTAGAACTTAACTGCTGGTTAAATTTTGAATATATTATAAAAAGCCAACGAACGTACTAAATTTTTATTTCCAATACTAATGAACAGATGTCGTTGTTAATCATTGCTGAATTTTGAAGATTACGCGATTTTGTTTTGACATCATAAGATGTCAAAAGCAAAATCACATTTTGCAATTTAAAAAACATTTCATTCCATTTTTGCTTTTCAAAAGAAAATGTTCAATTGTTTTTGTTATTAAACATTAAATCAAACAAAGAAGTTAACACTGTTTTCATTAGTGTGTGATTTGGATTACATATATACATTTTTTCTGAAGTTTTTCATTCTTGTTTTCATTAAGTTTTTTTACTTAATTTATCTTAAAAGAAATCTGCTTTATAAAAGTGGCAGTACATGAAGATAAAGTATCCAATGATGTTATCGAAAGTATGAATAGCAAGGATAACAGTGATCGAAGCTATTACCACAGTTAGAGACAATCGATTGTTTGATGGTTTTTCCGGTTGTTGAAACCGCATGGATTCAAAGGCAGATATATAAATGAAAAGTTAAAGGATCAAATACAATGTTCAATTGGGCATTTCGAACAACGAAGGTGTAATTCAACAGCAGCAACTGATGTTCACAAATTAGTTCATCCAATATAATTAATTGATCAAACGCTAGTCAAGGGAATTGAAGAATTAGAACCAGATCATCAATCAACAGTTAATAATTTAAGGTATTTATTGTAAATATATATATTAATTTTAGTTTAATTATTCTCTTTGGAATGTCAGGCTAATTAAATAAAATTTAAGAGATTCCCAAATTTACGATTCGATTTTATCCCGGGTAAATTCCTTTTAAATATATTAGTTAACAAAGGTCCAAAATAATTTTTAATTTCATAAAAATTATGTTTAACTAAAAAAACATTGATCAAAGCAAACTACCGTTTAAAATGACAGTTAAATAAAAAGCAAATTAAGTGTACACAACAACTACCCAAATTTTCATGATGATTACTGTATTAATGCATAAAGGACAAACAGACATACATACTTTCAATTTTATATATATTCAATATTTATTTAGCATGATGACTCAAATGCAAATTGCAAAAGACAATAGCAATATAACTTTAAAAAACTGCGTTATAGATCAATTTTTTAAAATTGCTATAAAGAAATTTTTATTATTTTTATGAATTCATGAATAAAAAAGAATATTTTAATGTTATTTAATAAAAATTAAAAAAAAACAATAAAAAAATATTTACCACACCAGGAATTGAACTTACTACCTACAGAACATCAGTCGAGCACGATATCCACAACGCAATTTGAAACGTTAAGAAATGATAGATAGATTTAATTTAAAAAATATAGATAGATAGAAATGATTTAAAAAATATATTTTTGTTCTTCAAAAATGCATATAAAACTTCATGACGCGAATATACAAATTTTACTCTCTCTCTCTCTCTGGCATTTACATCCCATGAAGGGATTTTGCCGTCTGTGCAATAAGCTTCCAATCATCTCCATGATCAGTTCCATGACCAGTTGACCCCAGTTTCGACATCCTATATCACGAAGGTCTTGGATGATGTCATCACGCCAGCGTTGTCTAGGTCTTCCTCTTCGACGAACACCAGCTGGTTGTTGTTGGGACGCTTTTTTTATCATTCTATCTAATGGAGCCCTTTCTACATGACCAAACCATCTGATCCGGTTAGATTTAATGAATCCGATTACATCGCAGCCTCCAAGAAGCTGTCTGATTTCGTGATTCATTCGGATTCTATACTGATTTTCAGCAACTTTACATGGACCATAAATTGTTCATATGACCTTCCTCTCGAATGTTGATAAAATTCTACAATCGGAGGAAGTCAGTGTCCAGCTTTCACTTCCAAATATAAGCACAGGTCGAATTAATGCTTTGTAAAGTGTGAGTTTACACGACCGCGAAAGATGTTTTGATCGCAGAAGTTTTGAGTATGCGTTGAAAACTCTGTATGCAGCAGAGACACGGGCTTTGATATCTGCCTGCATGTCATTTGACGATGTTATTACAGACCCAAGGTATTTGAAGTTTTCCACGGTTCCACTTCGTAGTCGCCAGTATCCAGATTTCCAGGAGGTATGTTCTTAGATGTTGTTAACACTTTAGTTTTGCCGGTGTTGATGCATAATCCAAGTCGTTTAGCACTTCTTTCAAGCTGAGAGAGACTATCTTTAATATCGGTCGTTCTACGTCCGAGAAGCACAATATCATCTGCGTAGCCAAGAACTTGACTAGATTTATTATATATGCAGTTTTGCGTCTCAATTCGGCTTTTTCTTATCGCGTACTCCAGCGCCAAATTAAACAGTACAGGCGCGAGTGCATCACCTTGTCGAACACCTGATGTTATATCGAAAGGATCAGAAACTGACCCTTCGATTACTATTCTACAGTTTGATCCCGATGTTGTGAGTTTGCACATAGAAACAAGTTTCTCTGGGATACCAAGGCATATGAGTGTGGACCAGAGGTTGTCGCGGATGATACTATCATATGCTTGCCTGAAATCAACGTAGAGCTGGTGAATGCTGATGTTGTACTCCCAACATGTTTCCAGAATCATCCTTAATGTAAAACATTGATCTGTGGTTGAGCGGTTGGGACAAAAACCACACTGATTGTCACCGATGATAGATTCGGCGAACGGGATGAGTCGAGCAAGTACGACATTAGCTAGTATTTTATATGCTGTGTTCAACAGTGCGATGCCACGATAATTCGCACACTTTAGACGGTCACCTTTCTTATGTAGCGGAACAATGAGTGCTGTTTTCCATTCAGCAGGTAGTTCTTCTTGGTCCCAGATTGCAAGAATCAGATCGTATATACGTGAGACCAGAGCTGCTCCTCCATTTTTCAAAAGTTCTGCGGGAATTCCATCGAAACCTGGTGATTTGCCATTTTTCAGTTTTTTAATTGCAGCTTCCACTTCTTCTATTGCTGGGTAAGGGACAAAAATCTCCTCAGTTGATGGAGCAATTGCTCGAATAGGATGAACTTCATTCGTCCTATTCAATAGGTCTTGAAAGTGGGATCGCCACACTGCCAGCACATCACGTTCACTTGTTGTAAGTTCATTATTTTCATTTTTGATGGCTGTAGATCTTGGGTGGAAATCTTTTGTCAGATTCCGTGCATTGGCAAAGCACTCTTTTGAATTTCCGATGGCCGCATGTTGGTTGATGTCTTCAACGCAGCTCTTCATATGTTCGCGTTTCTTTTTACGTAGAAGTTTTGCTGAGGCTTTCCTGGCGCATAGATAATCAGCTTGGGAGCTTCGGGTGTTCCTTGTTAACCATTTTTCTCGCAGTTTTTGTTTATGTTCAACGGATTGGCGGCACTCGTCGTCGAACCATTCGTTGTGTGATTTCGGTGGCCGCTTTCCGATTGTAGTTTGTGCTGCGGCTATAATGGTTGATTGAAGCGTTTGCCATTCTTCTTGTATGTTTAATGGCATCTCAGAAGAGATGTCATGCTCTTCTATGTTTTGTGTTATTATTTCCTGATATCTTTTCAGCGTTTCCGGATGTTTAAATGCATCGACGTTCCAGCGCACGGTCTTTTTTGCTTGTCTGTTAAATGTAGATGATAATTTGCACTTGTACTTAAAGATGACAAGCATATGATCAGTGTCGATATCAGCACCTCTGTATGATCGAACGTCAGTTACACTTGTGGAGTGTCTCTTAGAGATCATGACGTGATCGATTTGATTTTCCGTTTTTCCGTCATTTGATTTCCACGTTGCCTTGTGAATTCTCTTGTGAGGGAAGAAAGTGCTGGAAATTACTAGATCATACATCATAGCCAGCTCGGCTGCGCGAAAACCGTTATTGTTGCTGATATGATGCAAGCTGTTAGGGCCGATATGTGTTTTAAGTTCTGCAATCCTACCGATTTGAGCATTAAAGTCACCTACCACGATTTTTATATCGTGCCGCGGGATTGTATTGATGACTTCTTCGAGTTCTAGGAAGAACAGGTCTTTAATATCATCTGCTTTATCTTCAGTAGGTGCATGAACATTGACGATCGTTACATTGAATTTTTGCGTGCGGATTCTCAGTGTGCATAACCGCATATTAATTGGGCAGAAGTCGATAACATGCTGATTCACGCGACGGTGTATAAGAAAGCCAACTCCAAATTCTCCTCCGTTTTGATGACCGCAATAATAAAGAGTGTATCCTTTCGCTGTTTCATGGATTCCACTACCTGGCCATCTTAGTTCTTGTAATGCCACTATATCTAGTGTGTACACTGAGAAAAAAAACATGTTTGGACATGGTTATGACCAATATATACATGTTTCAGTAAACCTTAATATGGTTAAACTTTAATTTTTAAACATACTAATTTAAATATATTACAATAATATGTTTATTTTAACTATATTAAATTTGTCAAAAATATGGCATGTTTAAAAAATCTACCTAAATTATGGTTACTAGAATTATGATTCTTAGAAACATATAATTGTAAACAAATTTGGTTTCGAACAAAACTAATTATTATTGTTACAAACATTCCTTATCTTGCTATAGTAAAATTAACTATAGTATGATGCCAAATAACATATGTTGTCTTTAAAGTTCTATTTAAACATGATTATGTTTAATATGATTGCTATGCAAATAATAAAATATATTTAAATATAAATGAAATTTTTGGTTCTTTAATTTTTTCAGATACATATTTAAAATTGAAAAATATAACTTTTATTTGAACTTATATCAATTTATTATCTAACCGCATAAAAGATAACATATTAAATGACATTTCATGGAAGGACATATATGCATTTGTTTGCCATTATTATTATATTGTTCAGAATTTATTTCAATACCATTTTTGAATTTGTTTAAGAACATAGAAAATAACACTTTAACGTTGAATTCTAACATATTATGTTTGAATTCTAACATGTTATGTTTAGTATTCATAATCAAACATATTATGTTTCGTATTCTCAATCAAATATATTATGTTTGAATAAGATTTCCAAATATGTTATTTTTGTTACGACCATAAATATAATATACACAAAAATATAATGTTTGAAAAGCGAACATCTATATGTATACATGTAAATGTATATGTACTCTTAGCCAAACATAACATGTTTGGATTTGTTTAGAAGAGATCTAAACAACTTGCTCAGTTCATTTAGTTTTGTACGTTCGTTGAGTTTAGTACTTTTTTTCGTGTATTATTTTTTATCGTTATTACGAAATGTGAATTTAAGCCAGTGAATTTAATTAAAACAAAAAAATTATTGCATTTAAATATATCTATTTACATAAAATAAAAAACAATTTCTTAATTTTTGTGTAAAAGTAATAAGACTAAATAAAAATAATAAATAAACTTAAAAAAAAAAAATAGAACCGACTTCAGAAAAAACAAAAGAGGCACAAAAAAGTGAAAAATAACTCAATTGTTGCTTTTAGAAACAAAAATACGTTACATTTTGATTAATTTAATTTAATTATACTTACTATAGACAAAAAAATTACGCCATTAAACAAAGTTATTATATTAAAATAGTTACTTTTTATTATAATTATTATAGTTATTATAGTTGTTATAATAGTTATTATATTATAAAAGTTATTTGTAGAACAAAACTGTTAGAAATCGGTGCCAAGCCCGAATATAATAACTTTGTTTAATAGAGTAATTTTTTTTTTCTATAGTAAGGTATAATTAAATTAAATTAATCAAAATGTAACGTATTTTTGTTTCTAAAAGCAACAATTAAGTTATTTTTCACTTTTTTGTGCCTCTTTTGTTTTTTCTGAAGTCGGTTCTATGTTTTTTTAAAAGTTTTTTATTTTTTTATTTTTAGTGTAGTCATGAAGCAAATGTCGGCTAGAAAGCGTTCTAAAAAAAACATCAAATGCCGGAAAAACTTTCATCAGTGACAATCTATTAATTATGGTTTTGCGATTTTTGGCACAAACGGCATACATATTTTCCGTCATAGAAAATTATTTACGATAACTTCGACAAGTAAAGCAATATAATACTGCCCACAACACCCAAACAGAATAATATGTTTTGACGAAATCAACGAAAATGCATAAAAATATGTTTTTTTCCAATTTTCTGAATAACGGTATTTTCCACATCATAAAAAAAATTATGGGACCCTCTCGGAATAAACCCAAATAGAATACAATTTAAATCATCCAAATCGAACGAGCGGTTTTTGAGAAATTGCATACATAAAAAAAACCACAATGAAACACAGAACCTCCTTCTTTTTTGAAGTCGGTTAAAAATAGAAGAAATAGAAAGAAATAAGAAGAAATAAAAATAATAAAAATAAGAAGAATATAGTTATTCCACATATAATATGCTTGCGCTAAATATAATTTTTTTAAATAATATGTTTGATATGAACCTTATAATGTTTCTAAAGTATAGTTGCGGTAAGCATAATATATTAACACTAAACATATTATGTTAAAATAACATGATTGACGGCAAAATAGTATGGTTACTGATTATGTTATATTTGATCATATTATGTTTATAGTAAACACAATAACAATGGTTCAAGTAAACATGTTACATGTTTGTCATTTTCTAAACATGCACATTTTACCAGCAGAATATGTTTGGGGTAACCACATTAATTTTCTCAGTGTAGCTCTCGACTTGTTGTGTGAGTTTTAGGAGATCTCCTGGTCTTCTAAGGCTTAGCACGTTCCAGGTTCCCATTTTTAAATCGTAGTCCGGGTACAGTTTCCGAGGTCGTTCCAATAATGATTCCGAGATATTCCGAGGCCTGTGTACAGAATTCATGACAATAATTTTTTTACGGAAATGGGGTGTTAGCCCTTCGCCCAACCCAAATTTTCGTGAATGAGTTCGTTCTGCATCTTAAGGTCACCAGAAACAACCTTTTTACGTGTTTATATAGCGAGCCGCTTGATCCAAGACAGACGCCCGCTGCAAGCCGCTCCTAACATGGAGAACAGACGCTTCCTACACATTTATATAGCGAGCCGCTTGATCCAAGAGAACAGACGCTTGAGTTGCATTGGTTTTATGGCGCCAATGACTCGCCATGGTGCAGAATCATTGAGTATAAGCAGTATTTACTCTGCCCCTCTCAACTAAACCAACCTAATTCTGTTAGCGTTACCCAGGTAGCACGGCGTGGACGTAGAATTTCGGATTTTCGCTACCCACAAATTTTACTCCATACGAAATTTCATAACGCGGCTAAAGAAGTTTTCACTTCTAAAAACAAAATAATCATAAATTATTTAATGCAATAATAATTAAAAAAAATTAACTAAATCAAAAACACTGAAACATTTTCTTGAAAAAAAAAAATGAAAATGAAGTCCATCCTGTCCGAAAATGTAGTCCATTCGAGCAATGGAATATATTTGATTAGTCTGAATTTCCTTGATTCTGCACAGCACAGAGTTATATTAAATTCATTGAGAGCTCAAATATTAATAACGAATCCTTGCAACTGTTGCTGTGCAAAGTACTGATTACACTATTTTTTAGTCTGAAAACCTATGACGTCACACCAGAACAACTGTTGTAACTGTGGCTCATCCTTCTACGGTTTAACTAGTAAGATGTATAAAACTGTGGCTTTCCCATGTGATTTTTTCTCAAAGTCTCTCATTTATTGAATGCCTTATTTTCGTGGGTTTCCCTGATAACTTTAATCCCTAACGATTTAAAGCCAGCTGTCTTAAAATTTCTAAGAAACTAAATTAACATTCGATCCTTATCTTAAAATTGAAAAACTATATGGCCCATAATTTGAAGGATCCAGTTTTATTACCATTTTTAGAAACAGGCTGTATGCTAGCAATTTTGCCATGTTTTGGGAAAAATTCGTTTTTATATGACAAATAAAAAATTTTAGTGAGAATTGGAGCTAACGGATACAAATGTAAAGGATACAAATGTTTAAAGAAAAATTGGAGGAATCTGAACAGCACCAAATGCTTTATTAGTATTTACTAAACAGTCCCTCTCAATTTTTAAACAATTTGGTTTTGCCTATTTGTACATACAATCATGAAATATTGGGATATATCGTATTATTATAGCGTCTAAATAATGTCCACCAATACCAAAGAACGTCGGTTATCGTGGGATGCAGGTCTTAAAAGGTGCCTCTGTGTTGTTTTAACACATAATGTAACGCCAACAACCATTTTCGTTAATAAAAATCTCAATTTATAGGAAAATGACGAAATATGTAGGTACAAAAAAAAATATTGAAACCGAACTAACAAAAGGACCCGATAAAAATCACATTTTCAAGGAGTGCTTGATATCATAGGTTGTATCTAGGTTAACTTAGTTTGAATATGTTCTAAATGGTTCGGAATGACCTTAAAAGAATTAGCTGCCAAAGTAATGTTTACACAGTCAAAACGAAAGAGCTTTGCTGGAAGAAGTTAGTTAGCGAAGCAATTCTCCATTATGTATCATAACTGTCATAAAAATAACTTTTAGCACATTTTAATTTAACATTAAGTACACTTGTTTTCTAACTTCCAAAAACCCAACTTCAAAATCACCATTGACACAAGTCACAACATCTATATAATATAAAGGTTAAGGTTAAACTTGTGTCTATTTAGAATCCCAATTGAGAGCTCTTACCATTTGTGTGCTTTAAAATAATATATAATATTTTATTTTTTATATTTTTAATTGAAGTTTTTCAGCTGAAGAAAAAACAAAATTGAAAATCCAAAACGTGATTTTCTCTCCAATTTTATGTAGCTTGAGTTTTATATGAATGAATGACATTTTGATAAAGATTTCCTTTTACCATTTTGTGTGAAGTGGTGTTATGTAATTAACCTTGACAATGATATTGATTGAAAGTTATTATGTTTTTTGATATTTCTACATATAGTGATTTATGAAATTATTTCATTTTTCATTACCTGGTTATATGGAGAGTTTGTAGGATTAATAGGATTAGTATTCCATGAAATGGCAATAAAGATTTAATGATAAAAACTAAAATAAAGACAAGTATTGCTTTACAGAGAGTATGAAATTGCATGAACATTAAGTTTGGATTCTCTACAACATTATTATTCACGGTTTCAACTACTACGGTGAACATAATTCACGGTCTTAAACTAATAGGTTTCTCCATAAAAACTTTGCATATAAAAGTGACAGGTGAATTTAATAAATAATAATTTAAAGTAAAATTTTTATTTCAAATTATTTCATTAATAGTTACTGAAAGAAAAGTAAGTAAAAATCAATTTAAACTTAAAATTTCTTACCTGAAACATTGAGCTTGAGCAAACCGTAATTATAACTATTGTAATTTCTTCTACTATGAAAATAATTTCAATGTAAAAAATTTCTTTGATTTGCTACAAACTACTTAAATAATTATATTTTATCTATATTTTTATTATAAACAATTGTTTTTCTTCATAAATTAATTTGCAAGACACAAATAAAAATTTTATAAAATATTTGAGGTTATAATTTTCCGACACAAACAATAAATCACAACATAACCTGTTTTTTAGCAAACTATAGAAAACACAATGTGTGTTCTATATCTTCAGTTTCTCATTAAATTAAATTAAACTAATTAACAAGTTTTTCAATTCCCTTTAGATAAATTTTCAACTTTATTTATAATAATTAAAAAATAAAACAATAAGAATCTTATGAGTAGAAAATGTATTTATATTTTATTATTATTTTATTTATTTAACATTCAAAATGGCGTAAAAACTAAAATTTTCTTCTATTAAAACCACTGTGCGCAAACGTGGAAAATTACAAAACGAAAAACATTTTCACATATAAATATATTTAACATGATAGCAGACAGAGAGAGAGGTAACAAAAATTTTGATAACACTACAATTACATAAAACATAAAAAAGGATTAAAAATTCGAGAAAATATATATATAAATGTATGTATGAATTTATATATATAAACATGAAAAATTTGTTACTGGCTTTTTATTTCAGAACGAGTACAAATCGATTAGTTTAAACAAATATTTTCATTTCCAAACAGCTGATTTTTAAATTTTTATTGCTGAAAATTTTTTGAAGTTATTTTGTTTTTCTATTTTCGTCGGGTGACATTTTTGTATACATACGTATAGGTAGTTGGTTTAAGTAAGCTTCATTAGTTAGTTATCTTTATTAGTTTTATTTAAAATTAGATTTACTCTCTTGAGATATGATGGTATGATAAATAAACATAACTCTTGATTAAAATAATGTTCATGATCTAATTTGACATTAATGAAATGTGGTGTAGATTTGGTTTAAATTATGCGCCCTGAGACAATAAATTATTCTGTTAATTTTAAAGTCTTGCATAATTCGAATTTATTATTTCGTAACTCAACGGTTTGTTTATATCTCGACGATTTACAACGAACTTACATATTCGAATTTGAACCAGATCATCTTAAAAACAAGTGTCTATAGAAAAAAAATCATAACGCATTTACACATTCAAATCCGAACTTTCATCACTAATCCATCCCTATTTTATAAAAAACTTAATGAAGATAAGGAAATATTGTAGTATTAGAAAAACGTACATTAGAATACAAGTCTGATTATTTGATGGTCTAATGATCTGGTGATCTGATGATTTGATCATCTGCTGATCCAATTGTCTGATTATCTGATTATTTGGTCATCTAATTATTTGATTATCTGATTATCTGATTTATTGACTATCTGATTATTTGATGAGCTGATGATCTGAATCTATAAATCTGATTATTTGATTATCTGATTATCTAATTTTTTGACAATCTGATTATTTGATGATCTATATATCTGATTATCTGATGATCTGATGATCTGATGATCTGATAATCTGAAAATCTGATGATCTGATGATGTGATAAACTATATATCTGATTATACGGTGATCTGACGATCTGATAATCTGATGATCTGATGATCTAATGATCTGATGATCTGATTATCTGATGATCTAATGATCTGATGATCTGATAATATGATGATCTGAGGATCTGATGAACTGATGATCTGATGATCTGATTTTTATTTTTTTTTTATTAATTAGTTAGACATGTTTAGCACACTAAATATGAAATATTCATTATTTAGACTCTTTGAATACCCGAAGATACCAACTATAAAGGAAGGAGATGAGGAAGATGGAAGGAATTGGGATATAGGGATAACTATACTAATTGTTTTAAATGATTATGGACATTTTCTTTAAATGCCTGAGGGGAAAATTCATCGGGAAATACAGAGAGAGGCATTGAGCTCCACAATTTGGCCACTCTATTAAAATAGTTGTTCTGGAAGGACACAGTTCTACAACGAGGTATTTGTACAACAAATGGATGGGATAACTCGGCAGCTCTTGTTTGTCGATTATACTGCGCACACGATGGAAGGATATTCTGAATTTCCTTAGAGGAGAATTCGCTAAAGTTATATTTATAGTAGATTGACAATTCAGCCACATTTCTTCTGTGCTGGAGTGAATCAAGCTGGTCCGTTAGTTCGGTATTACCAATCAACCGTATTGCTTTTCTCTGTACAGAGTCTAGGCATTTTATTGTTGACTGACAAGCACCTCCCCAAACATGACCGCAGTACTCCATACATGGACGAATAAAGGACTTGAAAATTAGCAAAATTTGCTCGGGATTGAAATATTTTTTACATCGACTCAAGAATCCTAATTTTTGCATTGCAGATTTAGCGAGGTTGAACACATGTTTATTCCATTTCAGGTTATTTTGAATATCCACTCCAAGAAGTCTAATTGATTCAACCTCACGCAATTCCTCGTGGTTTATTTTAATAGGGAAATTTTTATGTCGCTCTATTCGTGAAAGACGGCATAGTTTGGTTTTGGTTGGATTAAATGAAACAAGATTACGATCTCCCCATTCCATTATACGCTCCAGATCTTTGTTGATAGAATCAATTAGCAGCTCTCTATCAGTGGTAACTGCAGTATGAGATCGAAATTTAAGAGATGCATGTGATGCATGGAATGTGCTGTCATCAGCAAAACTATGGATTGGGTGCACTGTGGAAATAAGTAAGTGATTAATGTATAGAAGAAACAATGGGGAACACCAGCATTGGTTGTGAAAATATTGGATGTGATACCATCTAAATTAACATGAAATTTGCGACCTGTAAGAAAACTATGAATCCATGAGACAGTAAGATGGTCTATGCCATAAAATTTTAATTTAGCTATGAGATTTTTATGCCACACTTTATCAAATGCTTTAGAACTGTCAAGTGAAATACTGAATGTTTCACCATGGTTTTCCAGCGATTTGTTCCAGAGATGGGATACGTAGGCTAACAGATCACCTGTTGCATGACTTCTACGAAAACCATACTGTTTATCATCAATAATTCGCGACACCTCCAAATAATCTATTAAATTGTAGTTAACATATTTTTCAAATATTTTAGCTAAAACCGACAGAATTGCAATTGGTCTATAATTGTTAGGATCTATCTTACTGCTTTTCTTTGATATGGGTTGAACGCTGGCCAGCTTCCAAGAATCGGGAAATATTCCGGTTTTATAAGATAAATAGAAAATTTTTGTTAAAATTGGAGCTAGTTGCCTAGCAAAGTTTTTAAGAATGAGGGGTGGAATACCGTCTGGGCCAGCAGATTTGTTGATATTGATAGAAAGAAGCATTTTCCGTACAATATTGCAACGAAAAATAATTGGTTTCATTTTCGTTACAACTAAGGGAATGAGTGTAGGAGAATGGGGAGGTTCGACTATGTTTGAGTTTTCTGCGAATATACGACCCAAAAGATCCGCGTTCTCTTTCGAGTCGCTCACGAGAATGTCATTCAGAACTAAGGTTGGAATAGAGGATCGAGTAAAATTGCTCTGGACTGATTTAACTGCCTGAAAGAAACTACGTGAGCCAGATGGGTGCTCGGCGAATTTCTTTGCTTTCTTCTGGATAAACGTTTCTTTGTCCAGGTCTATTTTGAATTTACTAATATTTCTGGCTTTTTTATATGCGCTATGGGTTTCAGGTGTTTTATTAGCGTTATATGTCTTAAATGCTTTGCGTTTATTCCTCACTGCCTCATCAACATCCCGCGTGAGCCAAGGCTCAGTTTTAGGTGTGATTAATCGATTTGGAATAAACCGCCGCGTTCCGTCTTTTATGATTTCAGACATTCTTATTGCCGATGTGCTAGGATCTTGATCAACACAACAAATAGTTTTCCAAGGTGTTTCATCATAAAAGTTTCTCAGTCCCTCCCAGTTGGCGCGTTTATAGTTCCAAACGCGACGAGGATTTGCTTTAATTTGTGTCGGTGATGTAAATTACGCTATTGCTGATATTAGTAAATGGTCCTATGTTCCGAGTGGTTGTTCAACTTTTGTCTTCGTAGTATCTGGTTCGTTTGTCAAAAACAGATCCAGCAAATTATTGTTATGATGTGAATTGTCTGAGATTCTAGTGGGACACTCTATCATTTGCGTCAAACCGTGATAATCTGCGAGTATCAGTTCGGCTTGTCTTCCTACGTCGTCATTGCGCGATGAGTATTTAAGCCATTCTTTATTATGAATATTAAAGTCTCCAAGAATGGCCAGTCTTGCTTTGGGGTAGTCCGTGGTTATCTTGAAAAAGGGACATCCTGGGGGAGAATTTGGGGATCTGTATAATCCTGTGATAAACATAGTTTCATCAACACCTGAGATCTTCAGTGCTATAGAATTATGGTGCTTAGAGTTCAACTCGTAGGCCTTAATTCTCATACATGAAAGTGAATCTCGAACAAATACACAGACACCATGCTTGTTATAAAAGGAATGTTCCAATTCGTAACTAGGTATCTGGTATTTATCGGGATCCAACTTCGATGCTTTGCCACTAACAATTGTTTCGTTAAGAAACAATATGTCAGGTTTATTTTTTTCGATGTAGTGATGAACCTCGTTTAGATTCGAATTGAGACCTCTTATGTTGGTGAAGTCAATGCTAAGCTGTTGGTTCACTCTGCGGCCATTTTGTTGAGACAAAGACTTACCCTTTGAAATTGCAAGCATAGCTACTGAAATTCGGCCAGGCCTAAATTTCAACACTAAACAGTACAAAAGAAACTGGGCATCTCTGTCACAAGAACACGATAGCAGATTTCATGCAACAGTAGCACGATAAGAGATAAGCACAAAAAAATGGGTCACAACAGACACTAACAAAATTGAAGATTACAAATAAAGGGTTAAATTCGAAATTAATGCTTTTGTCAAAAAAAGACATTTCATAATCAACTAACTGATATTTTCCAACTCTCAAAATAAGTCCGAGGTGAGAGAAGCCTACATTATGTCAAAAAACTTCACAAAAAAAAAATCTCAATCCAAAAAAATCACTAACAACTAAAACGAAATTTTTTGTTTTCTGTTGCCAAGCAATATAAAACAAATTTATGCTTTAAAATAATAAATAAATTTATTACATCAAAGCAATAAAAAGGTAAAATTTTACCTGCCTATGTCTTGGTAATAGTAAACACAAAATACCAAATAATTTTTTAATAAAGAACAATCTCACCAATTATATAATTGTACGCGTCCGTTCTTCAATACTTTTATTTTTATAAACAGTAACACAAACACTATAACACTTATTAGCTACTTATTAACACTTATTAACACTTATTTTCCTATTTTCGATTATTTTTTTTTTGTTTTTTTTCTTTTAAAATGTAGGAGACCACCTTCTTCGTCTAACTCCGAATGTTGAATGATGATCTGATGATCTGATGATCTGATAATCTGATGATCTGATGATTTGATGATCTGATGATCTGATGATCTAATGATCTGATGGTCTGATGATCTGATGATTAGTGATTGCAAATTACCCGATTTCAAATTACCCGGTTACTCAATTAGCATTTTCCAAATTAGCCGGATTACCCGTGTCGTAACCTCCCTTGGGGTTCAATTTAAATTTATAAATAAATAAAAAAACTTACTCTGTCTTGTATTTCAGTTCTCACAAAATATTTTTTAAAGAAACAAATTATTGCTTTTTTTGATTTATTAAAATTTTTTATATATATTTTTTGTTTAATTGAAATTTTTACACTCTATAATTTTATTTTGATTTCCACCAATAACTAATTTTTATTTTAATAAATTTTCTTCACAAAAGAACTATAAATTTATCATATTTAATTTAAAATTTTATACTCGATAATTTTCTTTTGATTTCCACCAATAACTAATTTTTATTTTAATAAATTTTTCTTCACAAAAGAACTATAAATTTATCATATTTTTTCCTCAAGGAAAAAATATAACTTTAACAAATTTTTATATTTTTTTTTTCAATTTTTTAATTCACCTCACTCGCTTTATATTTGATTTTTCTTCCGTTAATCCTTTTCGAGGATTTATTATTTAGTTAAGATCGCGATACAGACTAATTTACTCTTTGAGATTTCCATCTATTTATGCATAATCTTTGTTGCAAAAACTAAACGCATAACAAAAGATTGCATTCATTGAATTTGATTTTAATTTCTTTTCTTTGATTTTCTTCATATAAAAAATTGTTTTTTATTATTTATTTATTTCCGTTGTATATTGGAAATATATTTATTCATATGCATTATGCTATGATATTGCTTGGAAATATTTTGCGTTTGCAAAATTATGAGAACGAATCTTTTTCTGTGGGAAAGTTATTATTAAGAGATTGGGTTACATCCTAAAGTAATATGAATTAGATCATTGTTAATACAATGTTGCTAATAATATTTTTCTGGATTTTATTGTTGATGAAAATTTTGTCTTATGCTTTTGCTTGAAGACAAAATTTTCAAAGATTGTTTTGAGAAGTGAAATTATTGAAACTATTTTGTTTCAAATGGAATTTGTTTTGTCTAACGGAAAATATGAATATTGCTTGAAATAATATTAAGGCTATTTAATTGAATTTTTGGTTATAATGTATGAATAAGATTAAGGTTCTTTGATTGGAATTTTGGTTATAATGTATGAATGAGATTAAGGTTTGAGACATTGTAGTGAATCTGAAGATCACTACATAGCATCCCCTTGGAAAAAAAAAATCTGTGGTAAACTAAGATTTTTTTGAAATACGTAAGAAGAAAGAAAAACGAGCGAGTTGAACGAGTGAATTAAATTTAAAATTTTATACTTGATCATTTTTTTTTTTTGATCTAACTTAAATAATTTTTTACTTAATTGCTAGCTTCTTTTTTTATATAAGTTTTTATTTTATGAAAGAAAAATGTATTTATATTTATTTTGCAAATTATTGTAATGAATAGTTTCATGTGTTTTTCTTTTATTTATTTTATTTGCTTAACTTATTTATTTAGTTATAACAACTATTATATATTTTAATATAGTTTAGTCTTAAAATTAATATATTTTTTTTTTACTTTTTTTTTCTTTACTTAAATAATAAAAAAAAATTGATAATATTCTTAATATTAATATTCTAATAGTATTTTTGTTCTCTTTAATATTTTAACGTTTTTATGTTTCTCTTTTTTCTCTTATATGTTTCTCATATTCTTATTTAACCAAAACAGTTAACACTTGTTTTGTTTTCAAAAATTAAGTTTTGTAACTTATTTATTTTTATTTATTTTTATTTTTACTTAATTTTTATTAAAAAAAAATTATATCCTTGTTTAAATTAATAAAAAACAATAATTTGACATTAATTTGTTTTAATTTGTCGCTGCACAATCAATTTTCTACTTGTGGTATTATTATCATTGATATATATATATTGTAATAATATTTATGTATTAGTTATGTATTATTGTAGTATTATTTTTGAGTGGGAATCTATTTTTATATTGAATCGCTTCCTAACAAATGAGGTTTAATATTAGTTTGTCGTTGTATTGGTTCTGAATATGTAGGTATATTTTCAGTTTCTCTAACTTCATCTAATTCTATTATTTCGTTTGATTTAATTATTTTATTGGATGATGTTAGTCTTTTTCTGTACTTACAAAAAATTAAGACAGCTGATAAGCAAAAAATTCCAACGAAGGCTATAAAGTCCAAAGAGTGAGATATTATTTCATTTGTTTTTATCTGTTCATTCATCCTTTCAGTTTCCATTCTTTTTAATTCTGTATCTTGTTGGTTTATTGTATGTAACATTTGATGAAAATCATTTTTTTCATTTTGAGATGTACTTAACAACGGAATATTTGTTATTTTGGTTTGCGTCGTTATTTCTTCCGATTGTTTTATTTCTTCTATTTTTGGCATCTTTGGGCTTGTTAAGACTTGTATAGTCGTTTTTTTGTTTTTTTCATATTTTAATTGTATGCCTCCTATTGTCGCTTCACATTCGTTATTAAAATTTATTATTACCGTTTGATTTATTTTTTCTAAATATTCTCTCCCATCTTTGCATTTAATTAATACCTTAAACTCGATCTTTGCTATTAATAACCAAGCGTTAGATGTGTACATTTTTAATACTAAATTTCTAGGAAATTCCACTTCCCGATATTTACATGACTGAACAGCTTCTATAAATGGATTATTAAACAATTGTGAAAGACAATTTGACTTTTGATTTATAATTAAAGGGGAATTTTGCTTGCATATTTTAATTTTAACTTTTTCTTGTAATAAAACCTCTGAGCACTTTTGTAACTCTTCCACTCACGTTATTTGAAATTGAATCAAATCGGTGTTAGCAGCTAATATCACATTCGGTTCATCATAAGTATAGAATGTTCCTTTGTCATTTTTAAATGGTATTAGATAGGGTTTATTTAATTTATATCTTATATTTGTCGGTAGTGGTATTTCTATTGTTAAAATTATTTTATTTTTTATTACGATTGCATTAACATGCATTAACTGTTGTAACAATAGTGCATTTCCCATGTATATGCTTTGACCCTCTTTAGTTACCTCGTTTAAATGTGTCGCTACACTTGTCAAGTTTAAAAATGTTGGGTGAACTTTCCACTCTTATGGAGTGAGGTGAACTTTATGATTGCCTAGAAATAATATTCCCGTGATATACGTTGCTTGGATACTTTTTACTTCGTTTAATGCATTTATTATTAACGTGGAGCTTTCCAAAATTCTCGTTTTAAATTCTGTTTTAACTTTAACTATTGATTGTTCCAGAGACAATGCCTTTATCTCATAACTTATCCTGTTTACTTCTGCTGTGGTAACGTTTATGTTCTTTCTTAATTCATCAAATCGAGTGTTAGTCCAATTCAAACTTGCTTTTATTATGGATGTTTGTTGCTCTAGTAGCTTTATATTTTCTACGCCTTCTCTTTCTAATCGTTTAACTTTACTATAAATTTTTTCAGAATCTTCGCTATCCATCGTCCCAAATAATGTTTTTTGTAATTTTCCAATTCCATTGAAGTAACCTGTACTTCTTTTTCTTCTTGTTCCTAAAAGGTGATTTATCTCGGTGTTTTGGGTTTCAATATCATTTATTAGGATTTTTATTTCGTAGATTAGATTGTGGCAATAAGAGGAACGTAATATTTTGCTGTTTTCTATAAAACAAATTTTTTCGAGTTGTTCTTTGGTTGATTTAATTAAATTTGTTATGTCGGTTATTTCCAATGTGTCTACTGCAGTTACTATTGACCATGATTCTAAATAGAATATAGCTTCGCCGATTTCTTCAAATACTATTCTCGAATTGCTAACATCTTTTATTGAGAATATTGTGTTGTTTTGTTCTGCCGCCCAAATGCATAACAAAATAGTTTGGAGTATAAAAATTGTTCTGCCCATTTCTGCAAATTTTATAAAAGTACTGTAAATTTTATAAAGTTTACAATATTCAAATTGTCTTCCTTTTTTTTTTTTTTAATATACCTAATGTTTTTGTCTTTTAATGAAATTTCTCATTCATTCGTTTGCCAATTTTAGTCTATTGAAATGAACTACTTTATTTCTGTTTTTGATTTTTAACGTACAATTTACCGGTCCATTTATTTGAACGATTTCGTAAGGGCCTGTCCAATTTTCGGATAACTTATTTTTTCTCGCCTCATTTTTTACGTAAACTCTGTCCCCTATTTCAAAATCGATTTGATTAATATACCGATCGTAGTATCTCTTGTTTGTTTCTTTCGATTTACGGAGGAATTCCCTGTTAATCAAATTTGCTATTTGTGTTTTGTTTTTTATAATATAGTAATAATTTTCATCATTATAAACTGGTCTAGGGGGGGATTTTAAATTTGTCGGTAGTGTTACATTAAATCCGTATAAGCATTCCATTGGCGTTAGTTTTGATCTACTATTTGGTGTGTTGTTGTGGACAAAAATTGCTTGTCTTAACCATTGGTCCCAGTTTTGTTGGTCATTTTCTACAAAGTTTCTTAAGTATTCTCCTAAAGGTCTGTGACTTCTTTCTAAAATGCCGTTTGCTTGGGGATGATACGCTGTTGTCTCTATCTTTTTTATTTTGAGGAATTTACAAACTTGTTTGAAAACTTCACTCACAAAATTCGAACCTTGATCTGTTAGTAAAACTTTCGGAATACCGAAACGCGATATTATTTCATCATAAAAAACTCTCGCTACCGTATTGGCTTCTGCATCGGGCATAGCATAGCAGTCGAAAAATCTAGTCAATTCGTCTTGAAATGTTAAGATATATTTATTTCCACTGTAGGTTGTAGGTAACGGTCCAACCATGTCGAGGAAAATTTTGTCAAATGCTTTTTCTGGTAGTTCTGCTATTTGCATTGGCATTTTGCATAGCCGTGTTGTTTTGTTTTGTTGACACTTTCGGCATCGTTTAACATAATTTTTTACATCCCTTTTCATATTTTTCCATTTAAAATTTCTGGCTAAACGTAAGTATGTTCGTTGCGCTCCCTGATGTCCTCCTAGAGGTGAGTCATGGTAATCCTTTAGTATTTGGTTTATTTATTTCTCTGTTGTAAGAGTTATAATTTTGCCATGATCATCGTCGTCAAATTCTTCCCATTCATCTGAAATATCTTCTAAATTTGTTTTATTACTGTCTGGGGTCGTTTCCTGACTTACTATATCTTGTATGTTTTTATCCTTTTCACTTGGCTGTTGGTTATCTTGTTCATTACGCTTTGTTTGTGCTTCCGCTGTTTGTTTTCGTGTTGTCACAAGGCATTGTTTTGTCTTATTCTCTCCTCCTGTTTTGAGTTCTTCTTGCGATTCTTCTTGTTTTGGTATTCTGCTCAATGCATCAGCGTTCTGATTTTTTTTCCAGGTTTATATTCGATCGTATATTCGTACTCCATTAGTTTTATACTAAATCTGGCTATTTTGGAATTTGGATGTGAGATGTTTATTGCCCCTTTTAGTGGTTTATGGTCGGTGTAAATAGTAAAATGTCTACCGTATAAATAGCATCTGAAGGTTTTAACCGCCCATACTATTGCTAACAGTTCCTTTTCTATTGTTGAGTATCTTCTCTCTGTGCCGTTTAAAGACCTGCTCGCGTAAACTATAGGTTTATCTGATCCTACCACTCCTTGTGATAATATCGCTCCTAATGCTGTATTACTGGCGTCCGTTGTAACTAGAAATGGTTCTGTAAAGTCAGGGTAACTTAATACTGGAGGATTTGTGAGCATATATTTCAATTTATCAAAAGCTTGTTGGCATTCTTCTGTCCACACAAATTTTGTAGTTTTCCGTAAAAGCTTATTAATTGGTTCCGCTATTTCTGAAAACGAATTGATGAATTTCCTGTAATAGTTTGCGAATCCGAGGAATGACTGAGTCTGTCTAACTGTTCGTGGAATTGGATAATTTTTTATTTGATCGGTTCTACTTGGGTCTGGTAAATCACCGTTTTCGGTACACAAATGTCCTAAATATACAATTTCCTTTCTAAGAAACTGGCATTTTTCTAATCTTAACTTTAAATTAAATTCACGTAGTTTGTCCAGTACTTTTGTAAGTTTTTCATTGTGGTTTTTTAAATTTTTTCCGTATATGACTATGTCGTCCAGATAAACATAGCATTCGATACCCTGAAGTCCCGTTAGGACATGGTTCATCAGTCGTTGAAATGTTGCTGGTGCTCCGGTTAAACCAAAAGGCATTCGTACAAATTCATAGTGTCCGTATGCTGTACTAAACGCTGTTTTTTCTCTGTCTTTGGGGTGAACTAAAACTTGATGGTAGCCATCTGCCAGATCCAAAGTAGTAAAATATCTTGAGTGACCTATTTGATCGAGAATTTCTTCAATTCTCGGTAACGGATAGGAATCTCCCAGGGTTACTTTGTTTAATTTTCTAAAGTCAAGCACAACCCTAAATTTCTTCTTTTCGTCAGGTCCTGACTTTTTATTTATTAATAGCAATGGCGTATTCCACGCAGAGCGGCTATTTCGAATTACCCCGTCCTCCAACATTTTCTTAACTTGCTCATTTATCTCCGCTCTTTGGGTTTCTGGGAGTCGATACATTTTTTGGTTAATCGGTGGTATATTATCTGGTACGATTATTTCATGCGTAACTACTGATGTGTATGTTAATTTTTCCCCTGCTAAATGAAATATATCACTATATTGTTCACAAATTTCCCTAATAGATTGTTTTTCCTCATTATTTAGAGTTTCATCCAACCTTAAATTATTCAAAATTTCTTCAGTCCGTTTGTTTTGTTTTAGTGAAGTAACATATAAAATTTGAGAATTAGTTTTCTTAACATTTCTTACGATATCGTAGTCTTTCAATTTATACACAGTTGGAAAGTAATTAGCTATTTCTACGCTTTCCTCATTTGTATTTAGAATTTCTATTAATATTTCCGAATTTTCCGGTGTTGTTAAAGTGTTTGCCGTATATACTCCTGGCATAATTTCTTCAGCGGCGCATATCAATTCTTCGTCACTTTCGTTTTCGAATTTTATTTTGATTGCTTTTTTACTACGCCCTGGTATAATATTTGTATATATTTCATTTAATATTTCTGTTCTTATCTTAGTTTTGTTTTGGCTATCCACTTCCGTATGAATTTTATAATTTATATTCAATTCTTTTTTATCGTCTTGGTCGTCTTGATGAAAATGATTTTGATTATTATATAATGACATTTCTTTTCCATCATCTGTTTTCTCTGGGTCAAGTTCATTAAAATTTCCACCGTTTGTAAATTGTGAAATGACATTTGTTTTGTTTAGTTGTTCTAGTTGATCATTGTTTACGTTAAATATTTCGTATTTTGGTCTTTCGTTTGTTTTTATACGCTTTTTGTTTTGGTTATGCAAATTTTCATTGTTTTTGTTTTCTGTATGACTGTCTAGCGTAGTGATTGTAAATTTATTTTCTTTTGTTGAATACGATATTTTGGAATTTAAATCATTTGATGTCGATGCACTTTCTGTGTTGTTTATCGTATTTGTAGTTAGAGTTTTTTCGTTCTTTTTATGATTTAAATTTATAATATGTGAATTAATATCAGAACTTATGTTAGATTGCCCAATATCGGTTTGTATTATGTTTTCTGTTTCAGGGCTTACGCAATTTTGCCTTCTATTTTTATTTCTTGTTACTGATTTATTTTCGTAGCTAGGGCTTATAATATTTTGCCTGTTATTTATATGAATTTCTGGATATGGTTTGTCAGGGCTTATGCTATTTTGCCTTTTATTTATATGAATTTCTGAATAATGATTTTCAGGGCTTACGCTATTCTGCCTTTTATTTATATCTAAAACTATCTTAAAATTACCACTATTTGAATCATTTTGATTATTTTGAGTAATCAAATTCGAGTTTATTTGGTTTGTGAAATTGCTTGTCATGTCCATTGGTACCATATTTTCATGACAACAAACGATTGGTTTTGTGTTTGTAGTGTCATTGTTTCGCTGCAACTCTACTACATTCTGTGTTAAAACCCCTTCTACAGAGATGTTCGTGTCTCTGCTATTCTGGAGAACCTGAGTACTTGGCATTATAATGTCTTGATCAGGGACATTTCTAATGATAATTTTCTCATGTTCTAGTTGTTTATTCACTCCAAACTCTCCTCTTCCATTGAATGGCACAGTTATTCGTTCTCGTGATTCAAATATGTATAAATCTATTTTATTTCCTATTGTATCTATTACTGTTCTACCGTTCATAAAATCCCTTCCTAAAATACCGTCTGTGTCTATGTTTAATTTTCTGTTTACGACGTGAAACTCACATCCTGCTTTATTGAATAATCGTCTTGTAGTTAATCCTAACGTTTTAAAATAACTATTGTCTATTCCCGAGAATTGTGTTGCTTCTTTTGTATTAATGATTGTTCCCATTTTTAATGTTTCGTATTTAATTATTGATAAATCTGCACCCGTATCTATTAAAAGTGAAATATAATTGTTTTTGGCAATGTCCATAGGTATTTTTATTATCGGTAAATTTTGTGAATTCTGTCCTTTAACACTAGAAATTGTTGGGTATTTTGATACGGTAGATTTACAATACCCTAATTTGTTATTTGTTTTTGAGGTCGAATTTGTGGGTAACAAATTCGCTCGAGTTAGTTTAAATTTTGTATTGGCATATCTTCTGGTTCTATTAATGGCTGTCCTACGTAGTGCTTGGCATCACCTTCTGGTACGTTGTTATAAAATGGACTTATTAATTTTCTCTCAGTGAATACTCGTACGTTTTGTTGTCTTTCGTTCGAAACCGTGTTTCTTGGATTTGTCCTACCTTCATTGTTTTGTGGTGGCCTCCATCCTTGATTATCTGGTTGTCGGTAATTTTGCGGTCTGTATCTTGTATTATATCCTAACCCATTATTATTTTGATTTTGAACCTCTGGTTGTCTCCTAAACTCTTGTCTATGCTGCATTTTCCAGCAGTTCGCTATTTGATGACCTGTAGCTCTACAGTTTGTGCAAAATAGATTACCCTTTTTCCGTGTTCTACATTCTGCCCATACATGTCCCATTCTTCGGCAGTACGAACATTGTCGCCTCTCCTCTTCTTGTTGCTTCGTACGCGGTTTTTCCAGTAAATCTACTATTTTATTTAATAGCTTACCTTGATCCCAATTCCGTTCCATGCTATCATCCGTTTCAACTAGTCTTGTAGGAAGGAGGATCATCCGTTTCTACTAGTCCTCAAGGAAAAAATATAACTTTAACAAATTTTTATATTTTTTTTTCAATTTTTTAATTCACCTCACTCGCTTTATATTTGATTTTTCTTCCGTTAATCCTTTTCGAGGATTTATTATTTAGTTAAGATCGCGATACAGACTAATTTACTCTTTGAGATTTCCATCTATTTATGCATAATCTTTGTTGCAAAAACTAAACGCATAACAAAAGATTGCATTCATTGAATTTGATTTTAATTTCTTTTCTTTGATTTTCTTCATATAAAAAATTGTTTTTTTTTATTTATTTATTTCCGTTGTATATTTATGATAACCCGGAGTTATAAAAAAATTAAAAGATGAATTTAAACAATAAAAAAACCTCACAGTAGTAAACTAAAAATTGATCATTTTTTAATTGTAACATAATATTTCAAAAATATTAAAGCATTTAGGGTAGCTGTACTCATCCGATTTCGTTATTTTTTTAAATTCCTGCAATAGGAAAAACCCGCTCCGATAAAGTGGATGTTGGCTTCACAGTCAATAACGATTGATTTAAATTTTCTATCATTTTTTTCGGTTTCCTTTATTTACATACAACATTTTCAGCTCTTTATCAACTGTAGTACCACTGTTATCTATAGTAGATCTTGTGTAGACAGCAATACATTTTTGTAGTTGTAAATTTTCAATATTATAATTAGCCGCATCATTATCCGATTTGATTTTTCATTGCTGACGTATTTCCCCATTTAGTTGAAATTATTCGTGCGCATCCAACTACGTGGCACCGAGATTTATCTGATGACATTTTCTTGAACTGGTCCCAAACTTTCGAATTCGATGACACTTATTTAAATCTTAAATAAAAGCTTATCATAATATATTTACCGTTTCTATTTTAAACTAAATATAAACAAATAACCAATGAAGATCCTTATTTTTTATGACTTAATTTTAATTTTAATAAAAACTAAAATTTCATAAATTTTATTATGTGTTCTTCGTCGTTTTTCTGTTGTTTTCGTAATCCAAACAATAATAATTAATTAGAGGACAGTTTAATGTTTACGGATGTGGTTGGTTTAATGTTTATGGACATATTGCAATTTGTATGGTTAGAATAGAATAATTTGTCAACAACTAGCATAAAGAATAATTCAAATTTGCAAAAAGAGAATGAGCTGAATTTTATTTTGTAAATTTTATTGAGAAAAAACTGGACCTTTTGTTGTTCGGGTACTCGACCAAAATATCCGGATATTAAATACCCGAAAAATCTTCATAAATACACGGGTATCCGGGTACCCGGATACCAAGATTGCAAACACTACTGATGATCTAGTGATTTGATGATCTGATGATCTGATGGTCTGATGATCTAATGATCTGATTTAATAAATCCTCTGCAGCAAAACAGTGTCATTAATGTGTACATGCAGCAAAAGATAAAATATTTCCACATATTCCAAATCTGGTCAATTTAAAATCCTTACAAAAACAAAGTTGTAGTCTTTATATCAAATGTCCATGGATATTTTATCCAGTATCTATAGTGTCCAAATGGCTATATGTGAAAGAATTTGATTATTGGGAATCAAAATGTTCAATGTTCTGAAATCTATATAATGTCTACCTAGAAATGGAAAAGTGTACATCTATAAGACTCAACTTCCTCATTAGAATACGAAAAATGTCTCACTATGTATCAATTACTTGAAGTTTATAAGTACTCTCACCGACTCTGTCTGGAGTATACAAATCGAAGTCGAAGTTTGAGCTCAACATTTGATTCACCACAACATCACACTGATGCCAATCTCGTTATTTTTTAAACAGGTCCTCACTAACAGAGCTCAGATTAAATTCAATACACTGCACCTTTGTTTTAGTTTACACCTTTATTTCATTTCCTCGACAGTTGTTAATTCAAGTTCCAATATGTCAGGACGCCATATAAATGCATAAGTTTACCATAAATAATAGTCTCAGGTGACTTAAATCAACGGAATCAATAAAACACGTTAACTAGCATTTTAGAACCGATGTTTTATGAGGCTAATTTCTTAGAAAGTATATGTGTTTTATTTGGTGGAACATATTGCAATCCGAACATTACATAGCACATTTTTAATCGTCTTACAGTTTTAGCTTTTATTTGATCCCAATAATTCTTGGATGTTTAGTTTTATTTTGAACTCGATCCAACCTCGATCTTCAACTCCCAGAGGAAATACCAAGTGTCTGATATTGGCTTTCGAAGTGGCTAATATTCTTTAAAAAATATAGCACACAAATAAAACCACTTTCTTACTACACATTCTATAAACTTTCTTACTCCCATTTGCCTTTTTCCCATTTGCAAATTTTCCTTAAAATTTCCTATCTACATAATTATATATTCATCTCCTCGTGTCACTTCTAACTCACATCTTACATTTAAAATAAATTTAAATAATTTGAATTCTAAAGTGTTAAGATATATAAATAGCAAAATAAAAAAGTCAGACAAGTGCGAATAAAATTCGCTCGTCAAGGGTTCCGTGAATGTAAAGAAAACAATATCAAAATAATTTACATAAAGTTGTGTTGTAAAGGGTTTATATTGCCAGACCATAGACACATAAAAACTAAATGGTTCATCGTAAATATCAATAGTTAATGTCAATCTCATCTAAATTGATCGAAATGATATAAAAAATATTACTTTAGGTTAAATGATATCCATAGCTATTTATGGTAGCTAAGGAACGACTCAATTCTGTTAAACAACGACGAAATTTAGGGGTGGAGTGGTGTTAACGCTAAAAATAGGACTTTTTTGACAATAATTCAAAAACTGTGCATCGCAAGATTCTAAAATAATTGTAATGTTTCTTAATTTTGGTGTTCTTTCAAATGACACTCATGCGAGCCAAAAAACCTTTGTTTCACGATTCCTCACTCCTATCCCCTAAACACGTAGAATTAAAACTACTTGAGGCTTCGTTATATTTTTCGTTAAGGGTTTATCAAATTTCCTATCTCTATGAATTTTTTCAAATTTTTCTGTCAGTCAACGAAGAAACGTATAGGGGGGGGGGACCAACTTTTTGTTGCACTTTTTTGAGAATAATTCAAAAACGGTGCATCGCAAAATTCTAAAAAAACTGTATTGTTTTTTAATTTTGGTGCTCTATCAAATGACATCCCACTTATGCGGGTCAAAAAACAATTTTTCACCCTTCCCCACTCCCATCCCCTAAACACATAGAAATAAAATCACTTGAAGCTTCGCTATATTTTTCGTGTTCCATAGAATTATAGGCTCATCGCTTTACTAAAATTTTCAGTTCTTTCTATAGCAACAATTTTTTTGTGTTAGATTACATAAGTTCGACATTTAGGTCGGTGCTTGAAAAACAACGTATAATTTTAACAATATTTAAAATTAACAAAAGATCAATGTTTGACTTAAACAATAGCATATTAAACAAATATTAACCCTAAAATAATTGCAAGTTATCGAACTTACCATTCAATTAAAACTCAACATTTTCTAAAGTTATACAAAGAAATTTAATAAACCAGTAATTATGAATGGATTACAAACGTGGATCTTAACACAAACTAACAAATCACATCAATCTGATTTGAACCTTGAGAATTTACGCCACATTTTGGGCCCACTTATGGCATACAATACAATACAATATACAATAGATAGTAAAGGACCGTGATAATTTTGAAATAAAGTCTTCTTTCTTTTGGATAACTGGTTATATTCACTCTAAAAGAGTTGCAAAATTAAGAATTGCTCTAAGAATCAGTATAAAGGATGACATGACTAAAAATGTACACGCCAGTCCCACTCGATATTGCTATTCGGGTTAAAAAAGCTTTATTTCACCTTACCATTCCTACCCTTTCAAAACGATTAATAAATATTTGATACACGGGGGGACGCTCTGAATTTTGAACATTTTTGATCATAACTCAAAAACTGTGCACCGCAAAATTCTAAAAAAAATTGCGATGATTTTTAAATTAGGTGTTCTTTCAAATGACACTCCATTCGCTTGGGTCAAAAAAAGTTTTTTTTTACCCTCTCTACCCCGGTGCCCTAAACACACAGAAATATAATTATTTGAGACTTCGGTATAATTTTCATACAAAATTTACCAAATTTCCTTGCTCTGTAAATTTTTTCAAATTTTTCTGTCAATCAGTGTCGAAACGTAGGGGGGGAAACGGTTTGAATTTTGCACTTTTTTGTCCATAACTCAAAAACTGTGCACCGCAAAATTCTAAAAAAAACTGCAACGAATTTTAAATTAGGTGCTCTTTCAAATGACACCCCACTCGCTTGGGTCAAAAAAGTTTTTTTTTTACCCTCTTTACCCCGGTCCCCTAAACACTCAGAAATATAATTATTTGAGACTTCGGTATAATTTTCATACAAAATTTACCAAATTGCCTAGCTCTATGAATTTTTTCAAATTTTTCTGTCGATCAGTGTCGAAACGTAGGGGGGGGGAACGGTTTGAATTTTGCACTTTTTTGTCCATAACTCAAAAACTGTGCACCGCAAAATTCTAAAAAAAACTGCAACGAATTCTAAATTAGGTGCTCTTTCAAATGACACCCTACTCGCTTGGGTCAAAAAAGTTTTTTTTTTACCCTCTTTACCCCGGTCCCCTAAACACTCAGAAATATAATTATTTGAGACTTCGGTATAATTTTCATACAAAATTTACCAAATTGCCTAGCTCTATGAATTTTTTCAAATTTTTCTGTCGATCAGTGTCGAAACGTAGGGGGGGGGAACGGTTTGAATTTTGCACTTTTTTGTCCATAACTCAAAAACTGTGCACCGCAAAATTCTAAAAAAAACTGTAACGAATTCTAAATTAGGTGCTCTTTCAAATGACACCCCACTCGCTTGGGTCAAAAAAGTTTTTTTTTTACCCTCTTTACCCCGGTCCCCTAAACACACAGAAATATAATTATTTGAGACTTCGGTATAATTTTCATACAAAATTTAGCAAATTTCCTAACTCTTTGAATTTTTCCAAATTTTTATGTCAATCAGTGTCGAAACGAAGGGGGGGGGAACGGTTTGAATTTTGCACTTTTTTGTCCATAACTCAAAAACTGTGCACCGCAAAATTCTAAAAAAAACTGTAACGAATTTTAAATTAGGTGCTCTTTCAAATGACACCCCACTCGCTTGGGTCAAAAAAGTTTTTTTTTTACCCTCTTTACCCCGGTCCCCTAAACACACAGAAATATAATTATTTGAGACTTCGGTATAATTTTCATACAAAATTTAGCAAATTTCCTAACTCTGTGAATTTTTCCAAATTTTTATGTCAATCAGTGTCGAAACGAAGGGGGGGGGAACGGTTTGAATTTTGCACTTTTTTGTCCATAACTCAAAAACTGTGCACCGCAAAATTCTAAAAAAAACTGTAACGAATTCTAAATTAGGTGCTCTTTCAAATGACACCCCACTCGCTTGGGTCAAAAAAGTTTTTTTTTACCCTCTTTACCCCGGTCCCCTAAACACACAGAAATATAATTATTTGAGACTTCGGTATAATTTTCATACAAAATTTACCAAATTTCTTAACTCTGTGAATTTTTCCAAATTTTTCTGTCAATCAGTGTCGAAACGAAGGGGGGGGGAACGGTATGTTTTTGACAATAACTCAAAAACTGTGCACCGCAAAATTCTAAAAAAAATTGCAATGATTTCTAAATTAGGTGCTCTTTCAAATGACACCCCACTTGACCACATTTTAAATAGTGTTTTTACCCCTCCTCATTTCCACCCCCTTAATAAATCTAATTATGAGAATATGACACTTTTATATATTTTTTATTAAAACTGTACTAATTTTTCTATCATTCCAAATACATTTGAAAATTTTCGATAAGTTAGGTTCGGAGCTAATCGAGTTAAGAAAACACGAAAAAAACGTCATTATTCAGAATTATACAAAAAATGGTGAGGTGTAAAATTCCAAGATAAATTTTTAAGGAATACTGAAATGAAGCCCTTTCATATGATACCCTACTTGAATCTATAAAAAAATCTATTTTCTCAAAGGTCTCACATCGAACCCCTGTAAACCAAACGAAAACCACTTTAGTTTTATTTGTATTCGTAATTTCATGTGGACAGATTAGTTTTATACGCACCTTAAATTTCAAGTCCATAGCATTTATAGTTTACGAGATAATCGATATAATGTGAAAAACTCGTTTTACTCTCACCAATAGTGTTCCGTATAAAAAACGGAACCCTAAAAACGTCGATTGGAAACAATCAATAAATCAGTATTTTTGTTCAATTTTCATTCTCAAATTTTTTTCAATCTGTCATTCAATTTAATAATGTTTTATTTCAATATTTTTTTATTAAATTTTCATCCTAAAATCTTAAGGGATTGTTTAAGAAATAATATAAAAAATAATAATTTAAGATGATATTGACGCATTATATTATTTTTCCAAAAAATGATAATAAAAAATAAATAAACAAAAAATAAGAAAAACAACAAAGAATGTTATCATAAATATAAAATAAAATATAAGGAAACAAGAGAGCTCGGTTCGTTTTGAAGTTGATAAGAAGGAATGTGAATTAAGGGATTGAAACATTTTTTTTATTTACAAGGAATTAGAAAGAAATTTATTGTTTAGATTGATGATGATTTATGTTGTCATATATTGAGTTATTTTACATTATTTATTGTGATTTTAAGTGGTAGAGTGGAGAAACTGATGACTTGGAAGATTTTTCTAGATACATATATGTAATATTATTATTTATTTTTATGATGAATTAAGTGGTTTTCTGCCTGTAAATATAATATGTGTTTTGACACAGACATTTGTTTTTCATAAAAATATATGTAAAGTGACAGTTTAAATCATAGCATTTTCCTCTAAATAAATTGCCTTAAGGATTGATTCTAGATAACTTTAAAATATAAATCTAATTTTTAAGTGAAGAATTACTTTACAATCTATTTCCTGTTTTGAAATATATTCTTTGTTTATGTAATTGCGATAAATAATTGAGTTTTGATTGTCAATAGATATGAGAACAATATACACAATACTAAACACCCATTCATTTTCTAAGGGAAAATTACACACTATTTGTTTGAAAATTATTGTAATTTTTTTTAGCAAACGACGCAATTGTTTTCCCGAAATCATACTAAAGTTAAAGCCAAGAGCTACATAAATAAAAAAAAATTATAGCATAAGTTAAAATCAAAGGCATTAAGCTTCTAAAACTCTGAAAAAGAAATTATGGAAATTCGACATGAAATAAATGACTTTAATTTATTTTTTCCGTTTTTTTTTTGCTTATGAATATTTTGTTTTCCTTTTTTCGTGTAAATAAGAAAATTAAATTAAATTTTTTTCTCGATTTTCTTATTTCTCGATTTTTCGATTTAAATTTATTATTATCATTATTTTTTGTTCTCGGGACTATGAGTATTGGTGCTGTTGCTTCTTGCTATTACCATTTTTGGTTTATGGAATTTATATTGAATAAACGAATAGCAAAAGATATTATATTGAAAGGTAAAACAGATAATAATGTAATCGATAAGTGAAGTGAAATTAATTTCATTGTTTTTCCTTACTCACCTTTTTATTAAATCAAATTTGAATTTATATTTACACCCATAAAAATATTAGCCTAGCGGTGTTGGAAATATCCAAGTCATGTTAATTGAATTTTTTATAATGTAATAGAAAATAACAACAACAAAATCAACAGAAAAAGTTTAAAACCAGAGTTTTAAATATTACAATTTATAAAAAGTATACATTACACCAGAAAACATAATAATTATAAAATATTTGTATATTTATTAAAACATTAGGTTAGACGGTTTCACTATTTTATGCACTAATTGAATAATTTGTTAGAATAATTACAGTTTTTACCGCAGTTCAAATAAAAATTGCATAGTGTAACTGAAAAGTAAATTAGTAAACTATTAATTTTTAATGGATATAATTTCTATATTCATTATACATAGATAAAGATAAATTAAAAAGTTTATTTAAATAAACTGTGTTGTGTAGTACCAATTACAGTATGTATCACATATTACTTCGGTCTGAAAGATCTAAGTATTACATTCTCGAGAAAAAAGTAAAATTTTTCACCCCATTTGTTTGGCATTTCTCGATGTTTTAGGACCTACTGATTCTAAAAAGCAAAAAAAATGTGTGTCTGTCTGCCAGCGGGCCGGCCATCACAACCAACGAAATCTAGAAAACCGCTGAAGGGATTTCAAAAAATGTTTTAAATCTATAAATAGGTATACTGGTAAGAGCCGAATGGACGATGTGTTTGATAACTGTACCGGAAGTGTGTCATAAAAATCGTCTTGTGTGTCATAAAAAGGAAATTTGCATATTTTTTGCTTAAAAATCGTTTATTTAAAGTGATTACGGGCCGATTGAATGAAAAAGGATGGATAGAAAAAAATCCGAGAATAAAGTTTTATCTTCATCCGAGGATTTTATGTTTCGTCGATTGTATGAACTGAACACGGATAGAATTTTTTTATTGCAGTTTATAGCAGTATTTTTTATAAGTGGCAATACTTTTTCTTTTACTTTTTTATTAAATAAATTTAATTATAAATTAAAAAACATTATTTGACAACTTAAATTGAATATATTAAAATTATATTAAAAATATTATTTATTTTACTATTAATTTATATCAAAAAACAAATTTAAATTCAAAACAAGCAAAATTATCTTGCTATGCGCATGTCAAGAAAAAAACAAATTGTTTTATCCTTTGTTTTATACAAGAAAAAGAAAGAATAGAATTTTATTCTGGGATTAATTTATTGTTCTATCCTGATTCATACAATACAATCGGCCCCCCGAGTAGGAGATTTCCTTGTTATGACTTTGAATTTGGAAAAATCTTGATAGGATTGGTATGTGAGACCAAAAACTAAGTTGTTGCATTATTAGTTTGTCAAACAAATGTTATCAAGTGTGTACACAGTTTTTTGGGATTAATCAATTGTAAGAATTTTCGGAATATTTTTAGAGTTTTGAAAATGTTAAAATTTTTGATTTTATTATAATTTTTGGAATCTTAAAGAAAGTTTGTATAATTGATTTTGTTATAATTATTGTGATATTTATAGAATTTTGGAAACAGTTTTTTGAATTTCGAATTTTTAAAATATTTTTAGAATTTTGGAAAAATTTTCATTTTTTGATTTAGTAATAATTATCGGAATATTTTTAGAGTTTTGAAAAAGTAACAATTTAGATTTTTTTATAATTTTTGCAATATTTTAAGAATTTTGAAAAGAGTTTATATATTTAATTTTGTTATGATTTTTGCGATATTTTTAGAATTTCGGAAAAAGTTTTATGAATTTCAAATTTTTGAAATATTTTTATATTTTGGAGAAAGTTTCAATTTTTGATTTTATAATAATTTTTGGAATATTTTTAGAATTTTGAAAAAAGTTTGTATTTTTAATTTAGTTATAATTTTTAATTTTAAGAATGTTGGAAAAATTTTCAATTTTTGATTCCGTTATAATTTTTGCAATATTTGTAGAATTTTGAAAAAAATTACAATCTTTGATTTTGTAATAATTTTTGGAATATATTTAGAATTTTGAAAAAAGTTTTGAAAAAATTTTTTTATTATAATTTTTACAATATTTTGGAATTTTGAAAGAAACACCAATTTTTAGTTTTTAATATTTGCTCGAAAATCTAAATGGAGAGGTTTCTGAGTAGTTTGCTGATTGTATCATCTTTTCACTAAATTGTGTTAATTTATGATTTGTTATGATTTTCTGGCAGTTTATTGATGTTTCGTGTCAGTTTTGTAATAAATTTCTAAGCAGACTTAAAAAATACATGTTATACATCGCTGCCCAGAACTAAAAACATTGTCCTCATAAAAGTTTTTTGCCGAAAACTATATCAAACTCCTTAGCCCAGACCGAAGTTTTCATATCTCAGAGGTTGAGATTTCAGACCCTCCATATTTGTAATTTCAAATTGTTCATAAACGATTTTTACTTTTTGAAGATTCAAACAAAAAAATCTGCAATATTTTTAAATTTTGATTGCAAAGTCTTTAAAATAAAAGGAAATTCGTACACTTCAAATCTTAGTTGCATTAATACTTCCACCAACGAGTTTTATATATCGTTGTGATAAACGTGGTATAATGGCTACAATTCGGATTATCAACATAATTTAATTGATATCATTCATCCCTAAAATATTGTGTTCTTCATTAATGTATATACCTTGGGATATGTAGGCTAGTTATATTTTTGATTATTAAAATAATATTGCTGTATTGTGGGTTGTAATTATCATACGAACTGGTTGGATCAAACCTTATCCAAATTTTATACGTCTACAAAAATAAAATTTTATTTTACGAACTAGAATAATTAAACAACCAATTGTCGGTCTCTAGAAAAGATATAAATGAACACAAAAAACTTTTCTAAACTATAATTTTCTATAATTTCCAACAAAAAATAAGTATAACAATTTTCAATTTACTTCAAAAATGTAATTATATAAATTTTAATTATTATAAGTTTACTCAATGTGTAGTAGTTCTCATTTGTGGTTTGAAATAGTATAATTTTAGGTTGTTAATTATTGATCAGGCATCAGGTCCACTTTGTTTTTTTTTAACAGAAAAGTGTTCTGTAATATGAATTACAATACGCGTCACAACATTCTGAGGTATCGATGGGTACTTTTTTTAAACCTCTGTATGTTGAATCTATTTATTCATTTATGCAACTGTTATTTGCTGTAAATAATACCATTTCTGCACTATTCCGACAAAAACAGTTCCTTTGTTTCCTTAGTTCCGTTACTATGAAAGTGAGTGATCCGAAAATTTGACTGTTTGGACAAATTGATTGACGAGTAAAACGGAGAAAAGTATAAGTAAAAGACAACATGGATTCGTTTTCATCCGTATTGGTGACATTTATAAAAAACAACGAGATCGGCAACAGTGCGATGGCATGGAATGGAATGAGGAGATGGGGATAACTATACAAATTGTTTAAAATGAAGATGGGCCATTTCATTTAAATCTCTAAGGAGCAAATTCGTAGGGAAATACGGAGACGGTCATTTGAGTTCCACATTTTGTTCACTCTATTTAAATAATAACAGGGCAAGGATAACACGTCGATTGCACTGCGCTTTCTAAATAATGAACTCCTTCTTTAGAAAATCTGAATCGCATCCTAAACTCTTCTTCACTATAATATTCCATATCCATTCTTTCTTGAAATATTTTTGGTTGTTTTATTCGTTGACTTGGTATTATTATTTCATAATCTGAACCATTAGACTCAGAAGAAGAAGAAGATGTATTAGCAAGATTATGCAAAGATTTTCTTAGAAATTGTACTATAATTGAATACATCAAAAAAATGTTTGACGCAACGTAATGTCGTTTTGTATTTTCAAATTTTCTAAATTCCGATAATACAAAACGTCATTACGTTGCGTCAAAAAGTTTTTAAACATATTCATGTATGGTAAAATTTCTATGAAAAGCTATGCAAAATCTTGCTAATTCATCTTCTTCTGATTCAGATTATGAAATAATCATACCAAGTCAACGAATAAAACAACCAAAAATATTTCAAGAAAGGATAGATATGGAATATATTATAATGTGGAAGAGTTTAGGATGCGATTCAGGTTTTTTAATAAAGGAGTTCATTATAAAAATGACATTGATCCACAAGACTTTTGTGGGTATCCTTTGACCACGATACAACAAATATTGGTATGTTTGTGGCATTATGCAACGGGGACGTGCCGATTGGGAGTCGGTGATTTAATAGGAATAAGTCAGAGTACAGCGGGCAATATAATACAAAAAATATGAAGGGGCTGAAATCTCACAGCTTTGAGATATCAAGACTTCGGTCTGGGTTATGGATTTTTAATTTCATAAAAATTATGATCAACAAAAAAAACATTGATCAAAGCAAACTACAGTTTAAAACGATAGTTAAATTAAAAGCAAATTAAGTGTACACAACAACTACCCAAATTTTCATGATGATTACTGTATTAATGCATAAAGGACAAACCGACATACTTTCAAATTTATATATATTCAGTATTTATTTAGCATGATGACTCGAATGCAAATTGCAAAAGACAGTAGCAATATAACTTTAAAAAACTGCGTTATAGATCAATTTTTTAAAATTGCTATAAAGAAATTTTTATTATTTTTATGAATTCATAAATAAAAAAAAAATAATTTTAATAGTATTTAATGAAAATTTAAAAAAAATATGTACTACACCAGGAATTGAACTCACTACCTACAGCACATCAATCGAGCACGATATCCACAAAGCAATTTGAAACGTTAAGAAATGATAGATATATTATTACTTATTATTATTTCGAGTCTTTCACCTCAGAGCGTGACGGATCAGCCTAACTTACTACCTACGGAAAAATCTGTGTGTGGTGCGCCAAAAGAAGTTTTCACTTCAACAAGCAGTTTTAATGCAAAATTCGATATCGAAAATCAAAGATTTTAGCTCCATTAAAAAATACCACACAAAAATCCTTAGATCTATCCACCTTTATAATTACCAAAACTAGCCTTTGTTAAAACAGTGGATTTTCGAAAACCACCGATTAATCTGACGATTGATCCTCGTTTAAAAGTATGGACCTAAGAGCTAATTTGGACGCCTTGGAAAACAATAAATTTTGTAGCGGTTTCATTATTGCAAAGCGAACAAATTTATTAATGCCGAATGATCTTAGTAAAGTTTTGAGCAGATACGTTTACATCTTCAGTAAACAAATAATGATAATCGAAAAGGGAGCCTTCCAATAAACTTCAGACACCCTTGGTGTCCATTTTTGAGCAGCAAAATATTTTACGGGATTTGTGAACTCTATATTTTTGAGTAAATCAGTTTTGATAACTGATGTAATTAGATCGTTGTCAGAATTTCCAATACTACCCTTATCGTCATCGTCACTCATAATATCTGGGATAGATGTGAGATAGAGATCTGGAAGAAAACTTTTATCACCGCAATTTATAATATACCCTGAGATGCAAATATTTACTATAGCCTTTCATTATTGTCGTCGTCAGTCGTCTTGGATAATTCTAACATTGGTTGTGAAGGATAAAGGCACCGATAACGATAACCTCACAATTTGGCAATTTTGTTTTAATTTCATCCATTATTTCCATCTGGAGATTAAGCTTAAGAGACACTCGCGACCTTTCTAAAACTTAAAAGTTTTTTTTTATTCAAAGTTAGGCATGTTTTGAGTTAACCATAATAAATTATAGATTAACGACTTTGAATATCCGAAGATACCATGCTAACTAGGGAACTAGGGTTCGAGAGCATTAATCAATTTCTCTGAGGAATTTATTCACGTTGATTTTAAAGTTTTGAGGATTAAAATTATCAGGAAAGACCCACGACGGTAAGGCATTCCAGAGATGTGAGACTCTGTTAAAAAAATCACGTTGAAAAGCGACATTTCTACCACTCGAACCGTAAAAGGATGGGCTGCTATTGATGCTCTGGTGTAACGTGCAAAGTTTGCAGGTTCAGGCAAAATCGACTTGATCTGCGCAGACACCCGTTCATCCATAATATACTTATATACTAGTACCGTCAAATCAGTGACATCTCTTTTATGTTGCAAGGAATCAAGCTCATTAGTAAGATGATTTAAATGCCGATCAATTTAACTGCTCTCCGCTGTATAGAATCAGTACATTTCAAACTACTTACGTAGGCTCTACCCCAAATGTGAGAACAATACTCCATGCAGGGACGAATAAATGACTTATATATTAAAAGAAGCTACTCGCTATTAAAAACCTTACGACAACGACGTTCTTAGCTAGGCTAAAAATATGAGAATTCCATTTCCTATTATTTTCAGTCTCAAGTCCTAGAAGTAAACTAAAACATAATTACTATTAGAAGATACAACTCAGTCTCCCTGATGGGCTTGTGACGCAGTGTTCATATAGTTTGGATTATCTCGCTATTGTATCTATACGCGATTGTAATGCAGCATAGTTTCAATACACATACAAAGTTGATATTAAATGCAAAATACTGATTGCGACAACAAATTTTATAGCCTTAAATATTTTCTGTGTATTATATAACAAATTAAAATATTGCGACGCTGATACATAGGTATCTTCACCACAGCTCTGAAAACAAAATGTTCCGGGTGTAAAGTGAGCTAATATCCATCAAATACTTTAATTAATAGCTAACCGATGTAATAGAATTCTTATACATAGAGTGGGTGGACTCTCGCACCCTTGGTGCGAAATTCCTCTCTTAAGATGGAATCTCGCACCCAGTGCGAAATTCTACTTTAAGGGTAGAAACTCGCACCGGTGCGAAAGTCACTTCATTAGTGGAATCTCGAACTAGTGGAATCTTGCACGAGTGGAATCTCGCACCGGTGGAATCACGCACTAGTGGAATTTCGCACCCCCAGAAACTCGAAATAACAAGGTGGAATTTCGCACCGTGCGAAATTCCACCTTGTTATTTCGAGTTTCTGGGGGTGCGAAATTCCACTAGTGCGAGCGTTTCACAAAGGATTTTAAGTGCGAGATTCCACTAATGAAGTGACTTTTGCACCGGTGCGAGTTCCTACCCTTAAAGTAGAATTTCACTGGGTGCGAGATTCCATCTTAAGAGAGGAATTTCGCACCAAGGGTGCGAGAGTCCACCCAATCAAAGGAATCTCGCACCGGTGCGAAATTCCAATTTAAGAGTGGAATCTCGCACCGGTGCGAAATTCCTTTCCTCCGTATATATAGTTCCAATAACAAAAACATTAAAGAAAGTATCCCACCAGAAAATAAATTCTAATATAAGAACTGAATCTAAAAAATTATGGTGCAAATTATGAAACTTTTTGCAATCCATACAATTTTAGAGCGATCTAGTTTCGAACCAATGAGAAAATTTTTAAACTTTAAAAAAGTTTATCATTCTCATCAGGGCTAGCCGACTAGATAAACTCTACCAAAAAATGTTAACGCTAATGATTATAAACCAAAAATTGGGTTACAACTCTAGCGAA
The DNA here is from genome assembly GCA_963693315.1 of Diogma glabrata. NCBI lineage: Eukaryota > Metazoa > Arthropoda > Insecta > Diptera > Cylindrotomidae > Diogma > Diogma glabrata. The sequence continues at coordinate 3,048,668 of OY856187.1, read as the reverse complement.
GTGTAAAAACAAAAAATTTACATAAACATACATTTAATAAATTCAGGTTTAGTCAATTAATTTCTCTGGTCCGCGCTCTAAAATTGTATGGATTGCAAAAAGTTTCATAATTTGCACCATAATTTTTTAGATTCAGTTCTTATATTATTCTTGATGGGAGATTTTCCATCGGGGTGATGTTATATCACAAATAATTTACTGAATTAAATAAATTCTGTTGTGCGAATAGAAAAAGTAAAAAAACTTTTTACCAAAAGTGACAAACCGGAAGTTGAAAAGCATAACTGTTTTATTTATTTATTTTTAATGAACAAAGTCTGCATGCTCCCAAAAAACTTTAAAAACAAGCTATTAAACGTCAGCAATTGTACGAGTATGTTAAAAGTCAGCAATATGATCAATGTGTCCTTTTTCATAAGTTTCATGATACCCACATGGGCATTGGGCATAATGGATAGAAAGAGAACAAATTCCACAACTGCTATTAAAAATATTTTTAAGAAGTGAAAAGATGTCACAGGAGACTGTCTAAGTATGGCACCCGCCAGAGTATGTCCTGGTCAATAGGCTTGTACCTCTAGAAAAACTTTCCAAATAACTTTGAAGGATCCTGAAAGATAAATGAAAGTAATCGACATTAGACAGATTCTTTTATTTGATTTTTTAATTACATTTTTCAGAACGTTGGTTTCATTTAACAGCAAATTTTACCGCATTGAGGGATCAGTTTTTATTGTTTTGAATTTTTTTTTTTTGCCTGCACAGCTTACTCTGTGTATGTTTTTCTGTTTACCACTTTGTTGGTGAAACGTTGTTATGCGATTGAATTGATCTGCAACACAATTTAACTTTAAATATTACGTATTGATTACGTGAACCAATTCTAAACATGCTACTAATAAAAACAAAAAATGATGAATAAATTTTGGCGTCGTTAAACACAATTTTAGTTAATGTTTTTTCGTTATTTATTTACCTGTTTATTTTATCATTATTGCAATTAGATAACAAAACCATGAAAAGTAGGATGAGGGAGACGCATTACGGGTAACATGAAAAGGTCAGAAAAATAATTTGTCATTTTACATGTTTTGTTTTCAATTTTTATAGTAAGTATTCAATTTTATGTTATGGTTATCCAGTTTTCAGTTATATATATGTTTATATTGTTTTGCTTTCGTTTAACATTTTTTTTTTAAATAATTAAATTCATCTTGTTTCATTTTTATTGAAGTATAGAACGATACTTTTTGTTATAAAAGCCGTGTTAGATTTCACTGAGGTAACTGAAACAACTGAAAAATTGTAAGCGATTGTTTTTTCAGTTGTTTCATACTAGTTTCCCACCGCAGAAATTTACTATGTAGTATAGCAAATATTTGATATTAGTTTAATTTCTCACCGTTCATATTATATTAAGATAATGTTTCGGTGGGAAACCAAACCTAACTTGACACTAGAATAAAATTGATATATCAAAATACCGTACTGTCAATTTTGTATTTGATATTAGCGTTATAGTTTTTAAAATGAAATTTACAACCCAGAGAAAATCAAACTAGATTTAGATCAGCCCTGCCATTGTTTTTGAACAGCATAAAATACGTATAAGTTTTATTCTATAACGTCTTTTTAAATAATTCTCTCACGAAAACCAAACGTCTACGTTGACTACGTTTTTCATGTCCTATTCCTTTATAATGCTATACTAAATATATCCATATCATAATCAACAATTAATACATACACTTTAATTTATTAAACTTCAGAAATGAATAATACAAGCTAAAAATCGCAAGAAAACACAATGTTTACAAATTCCATAAAATGACATTTCACCTATAAAATAATAATTACGTTTCACACCGTCGATATTATACTTTATTTGATAAGTATTATATTTACTAGCTAGCAAATGAAAATAGCAAATTTAAAATAATTGTTGTGATAGTTTGCTTTCACACCGTTGCTATTATACTTTATTAAACTATACTAGCTAGCAACTTGCTACGGTGGGAAACTAGTATCAGTCAAATCGAACGCACCCTTTAATGAAACTAAAGTTTAATATTTGTTTTCGAAATACACTGCACAATATAACTGCACAATATAACTTTCCTTTTGTGGTTCTAAAATCTAAACAATATCACAAAAGTCCCCACCGATACATGTGTCACCAAAAAAGTTAACGGTGATTTTTATCGAAAAAATAATGCTTATAAAATTTGTCGCTTAGAAAATGTCTTACAAAAAACATTGTAGTACTTTTTTCGTTAGACTAACGGTTTTCGAGAAAATTTGATATAAAAAGGCCTTTTATGTAAATTTTCAAATATTTTAGGCCGCATTCAACGTTTAATTACAAATAATGGAACATTCCTAGTTTATCCCCCCAAATAGATTTGAGTTTTTTTTAGATCAATAGATAGATTAGGTCCTCTGCATCCAAATTATGAAAAAAAAAAATTTACGGAAATGAGGGGGTCAAAAGTTATAAAGGATCAAACTTTCAATTTTACCTTGGTCCCCCCTTTGAGTTTTTAGAAGTAATATGATTTGATTTTTGATTTTTTTTTTACTCAATTCTACGACCTTGCACAGCTTCGATCAAAAATAGCACTGCCCCCCTCTCGCCCCCGCCCCCACGTCGCCTCTGCGACCCCTGCACCGCAGACGACGCGGAGGGGCGAGGGGGGTGCTGTTTTTGATCGAAGTTGTGCAAGGTCGCAGAATTGAGTCAAAAAAAAGTCAAAAATCAAATCATGTTACTTCTAAAAAATCAAAGGGGGGACCAAGGTAAAATTGAAAGTTTGATCCTTTATAACGTTTGACCCCCTCATTTCCGTAAATTTTTTTTTCATAATTAGGATGCAGAGGACCTAGTCTTTCTATTTATCTGAAAAAAAAACGCAAATCTATTTGGGGGGATAAACTAGGATTGTACCCAAATAATAGAGACAGGAGTGAATTTAGTACCTTACAACTTTTTAAGTCGAATTTACTCGAAAACCGTTAGTCTTAACAAAAATATTACTGCGATGTTTGTTGCAGGAAATTCTATAAGCTACAAGTTTTATTTAAACTATTTATTTGATTAACGAGATACTAATAGTAACACCGAATAGCGTACTAATTTCTAATTTAAACCTAATTTATTGGGATTTTGGAAAGAATTTTGAGTACATATTAAGTGAGACTTGTAAGTTAAGTAAGATTTATTAAGTTGCTTTAAAATATTATTGTTAGGTCCTTATCCCTTTTTTGATACTGATGATAATATGCTAGCTGGCTTACTAAGCCTACGAGATGATGTTCGACTACTTGTATTACTGGAAAACTTTTTAGGTGTTGTTCTGCCGTTTCCATTGTTTGAAGTTTTATTGATATCCTCGGTAACAGGAACCACTTCTGGAACTGGTTTGCTTGGTGGACAAGTGCAATGGTCAAGAATATTATCCTTTCTTGCTACTTTGACAAATTGTTTTACATCACGTTCATCTAGCACAACATCCTCCCATGAAATATCATTGCGTTTTCGTTTATTTCGAATAAAACCCAAAAGTTGCCTAATGTTAGGCGGATATTCCCCAAAATCATCTTTAACACAACGTAGATACAGCTCAGACCACATGAAATATGGTTTTGGAATATCAGTTTTTCCAAGCGCTAATAGTATAATAGTTGTTAAAGCCGTTGCCAACATTCGATTTGGATCTTTGAAATTATTGTCTCTATCAAAATATTTACCAAGTGTTTCTCTATATTTCTCTCGATTTATTTCCTAGAATTGAATTATGTTTAGCATTAAAGTATAATTTTATATAACTTACAACTTACTTCAACTGCAAATTTTATTCGTCCTAACCATCCAGATTTTGATAATTCATGCCTGAAAAACGAATTAAATTTTAAATAATTATTTGTAAAAATAGTTGAAACAATAATTACGTCATATATGGATGATTTCGTACGGTGTCTTCGTACGAACCAGGATTATAGCGTCTGTCACTCATTGTAATATTTTTTTATCAGTTTTCAACTAAAAATTTAAAATAGTTTATGATAGTTTTGAAAATTTATATGGAAAATAAAACAAACATTTTTTATCAGATTGTTTTTTTCCAGCAATTTTCGACTACTTTAATTTATTAATATCCTACAGTTGGTGTTAGGTTTCACTTTAGAAAACGAAGTAGCAAACTCATAAGCCATAGTTATAATTACCAAATTACAATAACATAATTTGACATATACTGTATACGAATTAACTTTCTAGATAGCTAGTAAACATCATTGATCACACTGAAAAACATGTTCTATTTCCAATCGAAATGCAGTTGTCTCAACCTCACTGTGCGGGTAGATATGGCGAATAGAACTACGAAATTGTATCAACAACTATACAGTTATAGAACGATGTAGTTGGAACAATCACACGTAATATTTATGTGAACATAAAATTTAGTTCAATTAATCTCAAACGGTTCAATTTTAAAATGAAAAAATTCATGATATAAGGCCAAAGAAATTTTTTTTCGTGGAAATGGTTGCAAATATTTTTTCTTGAATAATAAACTACCAACTTCGGGATGTTGTCATTACTTCAACTTTTTTTCAGTACACGAGTGTAGAATTTCGGTAGCTAGGTTGATTGTAGAAATGATCCAAGTACGTTGTCCGAATCAAGTGGTTTTAGTAGCTGGGGTTGATTAAAGTGGTTCAGAAGATCCTATGGAATTGGCTGCTAGAAGAGTTGGTCCAAGAAATGAGTACTGCTTAGAATGTCCTGTTGCAGTCGAAGTGTAGGTAAAGAACAATTTAACTCTAATAGTTCAGGCCGGAATTCAATGTTATTGACTTTTTATTTATGAGCAAATGAGTTTAAATTCTATGAATATGTGCCTTGAATAACTATTTTCTTTATCAAGAATATTTCATTGTTGAAGATGATGTTTGCATTTGCTATATTTTTGTTCTTTCTTAAAGTCCTTGTTTATAATATCTTGAACAAGGTATCAAATTTATGCCACAGGTCAAGAATTAAAGGTAATTTTGTTACTGTTCAAATTATTTACACAACACTTATTTTGTTTATTTATTGTACAAATGTATCGTTATGTTACATCACCACGTCCACCTCCAGATTCGATCACAAACTCACACGCTCTCGCACCTCATACACTCACACACACACATACTCACACACACATGCACATAAACCCCCCATACCTACATCCCTGCACATACACACACCTATCTTATAAAACGGAATTTTACTCACCCCTAGATGATTTCGAATCCAATTCTCCCTGTCTATCCTTTATCTGAACGTTTTGCTTGGTCCTACGTCATCGTTATTATAATGCGAATGGTGTACCCATAAATAATAACTGCCCAATGGCCGTACCGATGGTTGATGAAACGTTGAGCGTTAGAATAATGATCGATGGATGGTGGGATACCTCAAACCAAGTAATGCCAGAAAGCCAATTCCGATGGCGCTTACAAGTTGTTTGAATTAATGAGATTTAGCAAACTCAAGCACGACTATTGAACCATCCAAACATCCAAGATTAATTATCCAACAATTTTATATGAGAATAGGACAGTAAGTGCAACCGCAAAGAGTAACTGTCCCGCACCAGTACAGGTGACTGTTATTACAGGCTATAATCCGGTATGAGTCCACTGCAATAACCTCGACCAACCCTAACAAGTCGTGGTCGAGTCCAGAGCTAAAATTTATTGACCCGAAATAAATTATTTGTTCACCTATAATAGGTGGGTTTTAATTTAATTGTTTTCCCCTTTTTGTGGTTTTGTTAGTCGGCTTGCAAAAAAAAACTAGGCATTTGGCCTTTCCTTCCGATATCAGCAAGCCCAAAACTCGTTAGACGCCGTTTGTACCCTCCACATAAATTCACAATCCCAACATGGATTCGTCGAACACCAAACAGTCTTAATGATTTTTTTTCTTTAATTTTATTTTGTTTTTCTTTCAATTCTTTATTTTTTAATGAATTAGTTAATTTAAAATATTATACTACAAGCGGATTTATTTACAATTACATAAATATTTAAGTATATGTACTAAGATTTAAATGGTTTACTTTTAATCATATATGATTAAGATCCGTCATTATTTTTAATAGCACTAAGATTTATTTCATCTACTTAGCATAAGAGTACACTACATTTAGCTTTAATTACAAACAGTTAAATATTTAATCATACCATGCCTGAACTTATTTACCTTTGATACGGTGTGGATAATTTTCGGTATTATTTTGAATTGCACCATGAATCGAATCGCGCACGTATGATAGGATCAGGTTAATTTTTGGCTACTGTCTTGAGTTCCACCTCGCGTTAAAACATTTACTTATTATAAGATTAAATTAATTTTCGCCTAGTATATTGAATATCACTCCGGTTCGAATCATTTGCATAGCAGAAGATTAGGTTAAATGGCGGCTACTGTATTGAATTTTACTTCGCGTTAATTTATTTATTATAAGATTAAATTAATTTTTGCCTAGTATATTGAATCTCACTCACTTGCGTAGACGTTTACTTGCTACTAATTTTATGGATGAAGTCATATATCAAGGGAAAGGGAAAAGGAAAAATCTCTTCGTCTAATCCATTTTCAGCTAGAACTTTACTCAACATTCCACCCTTATCTTTATGAGCACCATACGAATCTAGTAAGAGTAAGTTTCTAGCACCTGGCATTTCTTGTAAGCAGTAAGTAAGGAATTCTTCATAAATTTCGTATGTCATTTTACCAGAGGTATTGTGAGTTACATACAAGTTATCCGCCTTGAACATATTATTCTTTACATTGTCACTCATTCCAGTTGGCTCTTGTAGTATGATGAATAATCTTTTCGCAAATTTACCACTCATTGATATTAAAGGAATTGCTGTGTATGAGTGTGTTAATCCATTCATAGACTCTGCTACTTTTGTTCCTTTGATATCCAAAGAATGTTTCTTCCTGAACTCTTTCTCAAATCCTGACTGATCAGCATTCCATATGTTTGCTATAGGATAACTTGAACGGGAACTATTGAGCTCTTCTCTGAAATCAGATATAGACTTTGCTAATTTACTACTGTCTTGAGCATGGTTTGTTGTTACAAATTTAGTAATTGCGCGATCTTTTATTCTATAATATTTCCTCATATTTAGTAACAAAGTATTACTGAAAGTGAACTCAAAGTTAGACAACGACATTGCGTTAGCAATATTCCAAGCAATGTCACGCAGGTCGTCATCTTTTATGATAAGTCCACTCTGTCTTTGCTGAATGAATGTCTGGAATGTATCTTCTGACAGCTTTCTTAACTTGTATGTACGCGAGCCTCCCTCGTCTACATAAGCTTTAAAGCGATACATCATCTTTTCGTCATAATTCTTAAGCCATGAAAACTTGTTCTGCATAGCACTCCAAGCTCGATGCTTGAGCTTTGAACGCCGATCTAACTTCTCGCCTGGTTTTAATGGTAAGATCCAGTATTCAACTGCTTTCTTCATCCTCTCGAAATCTAATTTTTCCTTAGCTTTCTTAGGCGAGAGAGTATATTCTGATCCAGAACTAGCTTGCGATCCTTAAGAGCTCGTATCATTATTCTCTAATGGAAGAAAGTGATCCACTGGGATGTCATCATAATCGTCTACATCGAGAAATGTTGAAGTCGAGAGCTCTATTCAGTCAATGCTCATTAAAACTTCGTATAGGTATGATGCTGCATCTATTTCCCATTGGGTAGTAGCTCTGTCAGGAGAATGACCTTTTTGTTTGAGAATATCTATCAACTGAACGCCTACGTTATATGGATTCATCTAAAAAATTTAGAGAAAAGAAAGAATGAATATTATCAAACACCAATAATTAAAAGTAAGACGAGAAACAAAATGAACTGCATCAAAGTTGATAGTAAATGCTGATCAGATTCATATACATGCATCCTCCCCTCATTCATGCTCTCATACATGTCCACTCGGACCATAACCAACGCACGTCTAGAGATTTTCATTATAAGTTAGTAGTGATGCTTATACCGGCACCGGTCGGTTGTGGCCGTTAGGCCCTATATGCGTTACGCGCACGGACAGTCTAGTATATGGTCTTTACCATTTTTGTACCCCTTGGCCGGTAATAGAGATTTGGTTGTCGTTGCCACTGCGGCACAACAACCCGAAACAAAAACCTCTGAAATTCCATAAAAATTTCATAAATTTCATTAATATCGATAAGATTTTAAAAATTTCATAAATTTCATTAATTTCAATAAGATTTTGAAAATTTCATAAATTTCATAAATTTCTCACTTTCAATATTTCAAACCTATGAATTTTTGAGAAATTTCCCCCTCCTTTACTCTTCCGTTATTGAAAAACCCCTATTTACCCACAATTAAAAACCCCAAACTTACCTTCTGTTGATCCATTAACAATTAGTATTGTTAATTAACAATTAATTAATAAAAAACCAATCATAAACTGTGTTTAATTAAAAATAAATGAGAATGCTTAATCACATTGACAATGGCGACAACAATGAACTGAAGGAAGTGGAAATGTGTTTTGAGTATGGTGCGATAGATGAACCGTTTTTTTTAAAGTGGTATAAGTCCATTTTTTCTATATTGAGATATTTAAGGATTTGTGTTTGCATTATAGACCAGGGTCGATAATTTTTGAAAACAAAAAAAATAATAGTAGGATGAAACCCATTAGAAAAGGAGGAGAATATTATAAAAATGAAAGGAAAAATAATTTACGGGCGATCTGAGGTCGGGAAGGGGAAGGGGTGAGTTTTTAAGGGTAAAAAACGGTTTATCTCGATTTCCGGCAAAACTAAAAGTCCTATGGAAAAAATTTATATGGCAAAGTTGTAGGTAATAAAAAGATCTAAAACTTTTGTACCGACACTTTTTTTACATAACCTCAAAATTTATGTGAAAAATTCAAAAAACCAAGTTTTTGGTTTTTTATTTTTATCTTTTACAAAAAAATTTTTTTTTTCACGAAATTTGGTGAAAACTTACCTTTTTATGTCCCAAATACGCTGTAATTTATTTGATTTGAAATATTTATTTTTTCACCTTATTTTGAATTAATATCGAAAAAGCACCCTAATTTTCAATCGAAAATTCACCCGTCAAAATATCAGCTTTTTTCAAAAAGTTGGTATGCTTTCTGTTCGTTGAAATCTCTACTTTCCGATGGTGAAAAAAAAAATATATTACTATAGTAAATCTTCTCAGAAAATGCAAAAAATGAATTGAATTTTCGATTGAAAATTAGGGTGCTTTTTCGATATTAATTCAAAATAAGGTGAAAAAATAAATATTTCAAATCAAATAAATTACAGCGTATTTGGGACATAAAAAGGTAAGTTTTCACCAAATTTTGTGAAAAAAAAATAATATTTTTGTAAAAGATAAAAATGAAAAACCAAAAACTATGGTTTTTTGAATCGAAAATTCAATTTATTTTTTGCATTTTCTGAGAAGATTTACTATAGTAATATATTTTTTTTTTCACCATCTCAAAGTAGAGATTTTAACGAACAGAAAACATACCAACTTTTTGAAAAAAGCTGATATTTTGACGGGTGAATTTTCGATTGAAAATTAGGGTGCTTTTTCGATATTAATTCAAAATAAGGTGAACAAATAAAAATTTCCAATCAAATAAATTACAGCGTATTTGGGACATAAAAAGGTAAGTTTTCACCAAATTTCGTGAAAAAAAAAACTTTTTTGTAAAAGATAAAAATAAAAAACCAAAAACTTGGTTTTTTGAATTTTTCACATAAATTTTGAGGTTATGTGAAAAAAGTGTCGGTACAAAAGTTTTAGATCTTTTTATTACCTACAACTTTGCCATATAAATTTTTTCCATAAGACTTTTAGTTTTGCCGGAAATCGAGATAAACCGTTTTTTACCCTTAAAAACTCACCCCTTCCCCTTCCCGACCTCAGATCGCCCGTAAATTATTTTTCCTTTCATTTTTATAATATTCTCCTCCTTTTCTAATGGGTTTCATCCTACTATTAATTTTTTTTACTTTTTATTATTTTTAAAGGCTTCTACCCTGGTCTATTAATATAAAAATATAGGCAAATGTAACTAAAATTTTGTAATATTTTTCACACTTTATACCAATTTAATTTTATGATGCAATAATAGTTATTTAAAATTAAAATGAAAATAATTGATTTTTTGGCTCCAAATGGACTTATACCACTTTCAATAATAACATATTCTAAAAAATAAGAACAAGAGACGTGGCCGTGGTATAAGTCCCATGTGAATGGGTCATTCTTTTCTGATTTGGCTGAAATTTTTTTTATGCGTTTTATATCGAAAAAAAAGATATGGGTGTTTGAGGATTTTTTTTTTTGGAAAATATAGCGGTTCTAAATTTCTTGATGAGTTATTTTCAAAAATTCATAACTTACCCTCTATTAAAGATAGAAACTTCTGTTTTGTTTTATTTTAAAGATAAAAGATGCTAGTTTAAAAAAAAAATAAAATTAACAAAAGTTATTCACAAATTTCTATTGATATAAACAAATAAAATGTTGAAATCGATCTTTAGCCATTTCTCCACCCCCGCCCACCCCAAATCGGGCTCTATTGAAGGTATGATTATATATATAGAAAGAGGCCATCATTATCTTTCTAAAATTACCACTAACACAATTTTTTCAAAAATGGACTTATACCACTTTAAAAAAAAACGGTTCAGATATTGATTGCATAATTGTCTGCTAAATAAATAACTTCTATTATAGTTCGTTCTTCGTTCTTTTACTTAAATTAATAATTCTTAGTCCAACTTATCGTTTGCTTTTTAAAACGTTGTACATAAATTAAACACTAATATTTTGTAGTTATTTTTGTACAGATTTGAGAATGCCAAATCAATCACACATTTTAGAAATTTGTTGTCACTTTCTTAAATTACACACAAATGTTTTTAAATCTTATCTCCCCTAACAATATCTGTCAAATCTCTATAACTACAAATTAAATCTTAAAGCTTTATTGAAAATCTTCTTCTCATTAACATAATTTCATCAATTTATCTTTTATTCAAAAAAAAAAAAAAAATTAAGAAAAAACATTTCTTGCCAAAATCCTTGTTTCCCTTTATTCAAGACATTATTTTATTTTGTAGCAACAATTTTTTTTATTTCCATTTTAAATTTTTTCTCTATAAATGTTAAATTTTTAATCTCATTCCAATGAAAAGAAACGAAAAATAAAATTTCCATTTTTCCTTCTTTTATTTTTATTTATTGATTACAATTTTCTATCACATAATAAAAATGTTATATTTTCTTGTCTGTTTGTTTTTTGTATCTTCAATTGTTGTTGTTGTTGTTTCTTGTTATCCATCTAGGAACAGGATAATATTAAACAATTTCTTATATACATACATATAAACAATTTTTTTCCTAGATATAAAGATCAAAATTTTATGATTTTAAAATATCGAGAGATAAAAGTTTTTTATATCTTTAGAAATAAAAATAAAACGTTAACAGTAAATTATGGAAGAAAAAAAAATATATTTAGATTCTAAAAATTTCTAAATTGAAATAGAATTTTAAATGATGACTATATTTATTGAATAGTTGTTAGATATCTCAAGTCAATGTTCAATTTGTTAAGTTATTTTATTTACTTCTATTGATGTGATGAATAGTTTACGAAACAAAATTTAAAGAAATCAAAGTTTTCAAATCATTTTTAAGTATTCACTTATTGTTCCTAATAAATCACTATGCTTACTTCACAATATTCCCAATTTTCACGTTCATGTTTGGTAATAACTATTAAAGAATACGTTTTAGAAGAATAACATTCAAATGATGGTACTACAGAAGTGGATTTTTTTTGAATAAAAATTTATGCCACCGAAAATTAAGATTTTTCTTTTATTGTTATTACAACAATTTTGTTGAAACCAAAAGAACGGTATATGTAGCTTCAAACAAGAGAGAAAATTAGTTCATAATAGATTTATGTTTGAGTTGTAGATAAAATGTCGGCTTTGTCAGCTGTTTTTTTATTGTTTTTCTGTTCTTACTCGTACAATACGTACTTACTTGTACTTACTCGTACAGAGTATAGAGTATACTCTTACGAGTAAACGTACAAGACGTACAAGACGTACAAGAGTATGATTTTCGTTTTTTTTTATTTCACTCCTTTGAAGTCGATCTTATTTTATTTTCCTTCATTTTTCTATGCGGAAAAAGAAAACTAGTACTTTTTCGTCATCATTTTGATTTATTTTAATAAAAAAACTTTTCATAGTTAAACATTAAAACATTTAGAAAAATAATTTATTCTTCAGTTCTTTTAATGCGAGTAACATAAAAAATATATAACGAGGAGTGACATTAAAAAATGTCATTTTTACTCCCAAATCGAAATTAATATTTTTTTTCAAACACAAACAAATTTAATATTTGCTTTAAATTTTCCCTTTCCTGGGTGTTTTCTTATCGAAGTAGCAGGGCGTTAAATTACTATTTTTTAAAGAAAACATACATATAAAAACAGACCAGCGTTTTGTGAAATTTTGTTTGCGAAAATTGTTTAATGCAAGCATTTTTTGGTTTGTTAGTAAATTAATATAAAAATGAAATTAAATAAATTGATGGCTATAGAAATTTAGGAAAAAATAATTACAAAACAAACAGTATGAATTAAAACATTTTCTCAAAAAATACTTTACTAAACATATCTATATATAAAATATGGAGGGGCTAAAATCTCAAGGCTCTGAGATATCAAGATCTGGGTCAAGGATTTTGATATAGTTTTCGGCAAAAAAACTTTTATGAGGACATAGTTTTTAGTTTTGGGCAGCGATGTATATCAAGCATAAAACTCTTTGTTAAAGTACATATATTTTTTATCTCTGTTTAGAAATTTATTACAAAACTAACACGAAACATCAATACGTTGACGGAAAATTATAACAGATCATAAATTAACATAATTTAGTGAAAAGATGATATAATCAACAAATTATTCAAAAACCTCTCATTTAGCGTTTCGAGAAAATATTACAAAATCACAAATTCATATTTCTTTCAAAATTCCAAAAATATTGTAAAAATTAAATAAAATCAAACTTTTTTCAAAATTCTAAAAATATTCCAAAAATTATTATAAAATCAAAGATTAAAACTTTTTTCAAAAATTCCGAAACGAAAATTTTAATAATATTCAAAAAATTATTACAAAATCAAAGATTAAACATTTTTTCAATAATTCTAAAAATATTGCAAAAATTATAACAAAATCGAAAATTGAAACTCTTTTAAAAATTCCAAAAATATTCCAAAAATTAGATTAAAATCAAATATTTAAACTTTTTCTATATTCCAACAATATTCCAAAAATTCTTTAAAATTCATTTTTTTCCATAATTCTGAAAATATTGCAAAAATTATAACAATATCAAAAATTGAAACTTTTTTCAAAATTCCAAAAATTATAATAAAATCAAAAATTTCAAATTTTTCAAAATTCTAAAAATATTCCAAAAATTCTACAAAATCAAAATTCTAAAATTATATATAAATTCTATTTTTTTTTTCAAAATTCTAAAAATATTGCAAAAATTATTACAAAATCAAATATTACAACTTTTTCCAAAATTCTAAAAATAATGCAAAAAATATTGCAAAAATTGAAACTTTATTCAAAATTCGAAAAATTATAATACAATCAAAAATTTTAAATTTTTCAAAATTCTAAAAATTCGTACAAAATCAAAAATTGAAACTGATTTTAAAATTCTAAAAATATATATAAATTCTATTTTTTTTTTCAAAATTCTAAGAATATTCCAAAAAATTATGAGAAAATCCTAAATTTAAAATTTTTTGCAAAATTCTAAAAATATTGCAAAAAATATTGCAAAAATTGTAACTTTTTCAAAATTCCAAAAATTATAATAAAATCAAAAATCTATAACTTTTCAAAATTCTAAAAATATTCCAAAAATTCTTACAAAATCAAAAATTGAAACTTTTTTCAAAATTCTAAAATTATATATAATTCTATATATATATATAATTCTAATTCTATTCTATTCTATTCTATTCTATTTTTTTTTCACAATTCTAAAAATATTGCAAAAATTATAACAAAAACAAAAAATAAAACTTTCTTTAAATTCTAAAAATATTGCAAAAATTATTACAAAATCAAAAATACAAAATTTTTTCAAAATTCCAAAAATATTTCAAAAACTATAAAAAATTAAAAAATGTCCATGTCCAATTTCATTTTCAATTACATTTACGTCATAAAAACAGTAAAATTTTTTTTCCCAAAAAATTGACAAAAAAATAAATGAAATCATTTTTTGACACACTTGACAACATTTTTTTGACCAACTTATAATGCCATAATTCTCAATAATAATAATAAAATCTCATGTCCTATAAATAATTAATTTTATTTTTTTCCAAAGACTTTGAGTAAAAAAATAAATAAAAATCTTTCTTTTGACACACTTGACAACATTTTTTTGACAAACTTATAATTCCATAATTATCAATAATAAAATTTCAAGTCATACAAATAATTAATTTTATTCTTTTCCAAAAATTGGGTAAAAAAATAAATAAAAATCTATTTTTTGACACGATTGAACACATTTTTTTGACAAGCTTATAATACCATAATTCTCTATAATAATAATAAAATTTCATGTCATACAAATATATTTCATGTCATACTACAAATAAGTAATTTTATTTTTTTCCAAAAAATGGTAAAAATAAACAAAAATCATTCTTTTGACACACTTGACAACATTTTTTGACAAACTTATAATGCAATAATCTAGTTTTTGATCTCACACACCAATCCCTACCATCGAGATTTCTCCAAATTCAATGTTCCTACTCGTAATCACTTGAAATGAACGTTTTTAAGCAAAAAATATACAAATTTCCATGTTTTGACACACTTAACGATTTAATTGACACACTTCCGGGACAGCTATCGAACACATCACCCTTTCGGCTCTTACCATTGAATATACCTATTTTTTGTAACAAAAGTAGAATCAGTAGGTCCTAATACGTCAAGAAATACCAAAAAAAGTGAGGTAAGAATTTCACTTTTGGCTCATGAATGAAATACTTAGGTCTTTCAGACCGAAGTAGTATTACTATACGCACTATTTTTGTGGGACAATTTAAAAATATTTGCTCAAACAAAAGTGTGGCAATATGTATATCGTTGGAAAGGTCTTGAGTAGGAGATGTGCAATGAAAGATAAAAAACATCTTTTTTTTAATTTTGACGATTTTTTGAGAAAAAAGGAAAAAATGAGATAGGTGTGTTTTTTTGAGTTTTTTGTTCGGTTATTTTTTTTTTTTTTCAAGTTATTTATTTCACAATTCAAAATCAATTATTTCAATAAATCAATCTCTGAAATAATGTGTTGCAGTTATTTTGTTTGGAGGTATTTTTATAATTCCCATTTACAATGGCCGAATTTCGGCTACTGGGCGATTCCCAGTTTATGTAAATACATATATGTATTTTTTCTCTGCTAACAATACAAAATCTTACTCATACAAAAAAATACTCGTACAAAAAACTTTGCATAAAGTTTATTTTTTACTATCGAGTGTTTATAGCCCTCGGCTCTTCGAGTGTTTATAGCCCTGAAATATATTGTTGTTATAACATTAAGATTACACACAAAAAAAGCTCCGCAATGGAATCTTAAAATATTTATTGGTCCGTTATATAAAATCAGTTGAGTAACTGGTATAGATCGATGGTTTACCTTGATTTAAACTGATAAACAGGTCTTTATACGAGAAACCTCCGATACAGCGGGTTTTCATTCCTCCTAACTAGGAATCTAAATTGAAAATCATTTAAAGAAGTTTATAGATCTCAATACTTAAAGTAATTCACTTTTTATAGAATGCCTTAGTAGCATTCATGTAGATAGATGCTGTTTGGCTCAACCCCTTTTTTAGGTTTTCTTGTTCAAGAAATTCTATGCTTAACACCTCCAACTAAAAAATTTTGTTCCTCTTAATAAAAAAAAAATGAACGCCACTTTTAATGGCTCAATAATGTTTAGAGAAATCAAAGTATCTTCAAATCGTTTGGCAACAATGAAATTTATTGCTGTCCAGAAATTTGTCTAAAATTTATTATAGCTATCCAGAAACATCTTTTCACGTAGTATTACAATTTTCTAAACAGCGTTTTTTAATTTAGTAAGTTCAAAGTTTCTGTTAAACTGCAGTTAAGATGTTCATATTTACCGAATTATAATTATTTGTAAACTATTTTAATAATGACGAATACACCTTGTACAAACGAAGGATCAATAACATCGTTTTTGAAAATTAACTAGTCTCCACGTTTTACATATAACATTTTGCTTGTGCAAATTGAACACGTTAAACGACTCACATTTCATCTGCAACATTAAAACATTAAATTTCCAATTTTTTCATTTTTAAATTAATGCTTTTTATGCTGCTCCTGTATTATTTTTTTTTATTTCGTTTAAGTAGTTGCAGGTACGTGAATATGCTATTGAAATAAAAACGTTTGAACATTATTTTAATGTTTCGTTATGTTATGGGATGTTTTATTGGTAATTTTAAATGTTCGTTTTCTTACTTGGATTTAGTAAAATAAATGTATTAAACGTTTAACGTAAAAATATAGCATACATTTATTGTAGCTCAAAGAAATTGTTATGGCAGGTTTGCAACATAGAGTAATTTCAAGTATAAAATTTGTGATAACATATTTATTTTACTTTATATAACAGCGGAGAGATATACATTATTAATTGACTGAAAAGCAATAGAATTCTAATAAAAAAGTAATTTTATAGTATTGAATAATTTATTTCTAAATATAAAATAATTATTCCCAAATGTGTGACAACAATTACTAACAAAAGATCCAATAAAATTAACTGAATTGTTTTTATTAAATTTTGTTTCATTTGCCGCATTTTTCACGATTTTCCCAATTCACGAATAAATTTTCGTTTATTTTTAAACTTTTTACTTCTGTTGTTTTTTCTATACTTGCGTTGTTGTTTTTTGTATTGCTTTTATTCACAGTGTAAATGTGCAGAGAAACCAATGAATTTTATTCAGATTTGAATAATACTTTCAATTCCTATGCATCCATATTGATATATGACTAAAAATATGATGGAAATAAAAGGGAAGGAGGAATTTATTGAAAATCGTACATTTATGTTGGTGGAAATCATTTGAAAAAAAAATTAGTTAGGTGTTTCGATAAGTGCTTATCAAGTTTTTATCACCATCTTTTAGTTTATCTAAAACTAGGTAAATGTTACTTTTTGTAATCTTCTTGAATGTTTGCTCACTCTCAACATTTGAACTGAAATTTTTTAACAAAAAACACCTTTCTACTTTAAACAAAAATATTCCATATCTATGAGTATAGATCTTTCTATAGAAATTCAATAAAAAATTTTTCTTAAGCATTTCACTTCTCAATCACCAGTTTTTTCGATGTTTTAAAATTTTCCTTTTCTATTATTCATTTCAAAAAATTTTCCTTGAAAGTACCCTCTAGAGTCATACAAAATATTATAACATACAACGAAAGTGGAAATATTATTGAAAAGAAAAAAAATTTGATTCATGAATGAGCATTTTGTAAATTTTTTTATCAATTCGCCTATGTTTTTTTTTTTGCTGAAATATAAAAACGGAATCATTTTTATTTTGGTTTTTGAAGAGGATGCAATTTCGATGTTCCGTTTCGTTTGACTTTTTAACCCTATTTGATTGATATTTCTTTATTAAAACTTTTTGTTATGATATCAGGAATAGGAAATTCAAGTTTAATTGAAAATTATTTTTTAAGTTTTACAAATAATTGAATCGAGATGAGTTTCGGTTATTCAAGTAGGTTTAAAATAGAGGAAACACTGCAAGGATATCGATAAAAATGTACATAGTTAAACTGGTACTTTGTTTGTTTTTTAATCAAACATAGAATAAATTATTTTAGCATCAAGACACAATATACTAAACGGTATGAAGAAAAATCTAACACTATATACTATAAAACAAGAACATAAAATAACAAAATATGGAAGGGCTGAAATCTCAAGCTCTGAGATATCAAGACTTCGGTCTGGGTTAAGGATTTTGATATAGTTTTCGGAAAAAAACTTTTATGGGACATGGTTTTTAGTTTTGGGCAGCGACATATATCAAAAATAACTTTTTGTTAAAGTACATGTATTTTTTATCTCTGTTTAGATATGTACTACAAAACTAACACGAAACATCAATACTTTGTCGGAAAATTATAACAGATCATTCATCATTCGGAGTCAGACGAAGAAAGTGGTCTCCTAAATTTTAAAAGAAAAAGAACAAAATAACAAAAATAATCGAAAATTGAAAAATAAGTGTTTTAAGTGTTAATAAGTGTTAATAAGTAGCTAATAAGTGTTATAGTGTTTGTGTTAGTAATTATAAAAATAAAAGTATTGAAGAACGTACGCGTACAATTATATAATTGGTGAGATTGTTCTTTATTAAAAAATTATTTGGTATTTTGTGTTTACAATTACCAAGAGGTAGGCAGGCAAAATTTTACCTTTTATTGCTTTAATGCAATAAATTTATTTATTATTTTAAAGCATAAATTTGTCTTGGTAACAGAAAACAAAAAATTTCGTTTTAGTTGTTAGTGATTTTTTTTGGATTGATTGAGATTTTTTTTTGTGAAGTTTTTTGACATGATCTAGCTCCTACCACCTCGGACTTATTATAGAGTGCCCCACTAGAATCTCAGACAATTCACATCATAACAATAATTTGCTGGATCTGTTTTTGACAAACGAACCAGATACTACGAAGACAAAAGTTGAACAACCCCTCGGAACATCGGACCATCTACTAATATCAGCAATAGTGCAATTTACATCACCGACACAAATTAAAGCAAATCCTCGTCGCGTTTGGAACTATAAACGCGCCAACTGGGAGGGACTGAGAAACTTTTATGATGAAACACCTTGGAAAACTATTTGTTGTGTTGATCAAGATCCTAGCACATCGGCAATAAGAATGTCCGAAATCATAAAAGACGGAATGCGGCTGTTTATTCCAAATCGATTAATCACTCCTAAAACTGAGCCTTGGTTCACGCAGGATGTTGATGAGGCAGTGAGGAATAAACGCAAAGCATTTAAGACATATAACGCTAATAAAACACCTGAAACCCATAGCACCTATAAGAAAGCCAGAAATATTTACCAGAAGCGTATATCTTGAAGAAAGCAAAGAAATTCACCGAGCACCCATCTGGCTCACGTAGTTTCTTTTAGGCAGTTAAATCAGCCCACAGCAATTTTACTCGATCCTCTATTCCAACCTTAGTTCTGAATGACATTCCCGTGAGCGACTCGAAAGAGAAGGCGGATCTTTTGGGTCGTATCTTCGCAGAAAACTCAAACATAGTTGAACTGTAAATTAAAATTGTTTGTAAATTGTAGTTTGTAAATTAAAATTGATCAGATTTCGTTTATTTTGTCGATATATTTTGGTTCATACAATTATGACAGTCTCTCTCCCAGTGAGAGATTTAACCCTTTTTCGCATTTTACTACTTGAAATTATGATTGTGACGAACGATTTGAAAAATGTACTATTATCTGTAAAACTATTTTTGAATCAGCTTAAAGGCTTTCAGATGAGAACTAAACACATCGAACTTAATGAAATAGGGATAATGCAAGTTTTCAATTATATCCAAGTTTTCCAAAACTAAACTCGAACATAAAAAATATTTACTTAGATTTGTCTTGAAACAAGAATCAGAATTTTGTTTCTCTATTTACCAGCAATCATCTGATCTAATAACAAACAATTTATTTTATGTAACTTTAACACTTCAACACTTTCTTCATACTACCAATTCAATTAGTATATCTTTTCTTTATGTGTACAATATATCTCATATGTACTTCGTTTTGACACTTTTCCACGTACAATTTTTCAATTATTATTATTTTTTCCTGTTCAATTTATTAAATTTTAAATATAAATAATTTTTATTTTCAATTTACAAAATCCTCATACGTCATAGGATAAAGCTTATAGTGCAATTTGGAAAATATATAATATAATGTACAAAAAAAATGAAAATTAAATAAAAAAAATAAAAATAGAAAATTGTACAATACTTCGTTTTTTTTTTATTTTCACTCTGCACAAACATACATACATACATAAATCGCTGTATATTCGAGAAGTGGGAAAATGCAATGTAATATTATTTACAGAATTATTATTATATTGAATTTAATTTTGATCAATATTGTAGAAAAAATATGAAATTCAGCTTAAAAATATTTTCTAAGAAATTGTATTTTTTGTAATAATTTTTATATGTTAGTTACATTTATGGCTTTGACAAATCCATTTTAAAAAATAATGGAAGATGATTTGCTTTCTATGTGGTTTTAATAATAAGGATAAATACTATTAAATAACATGTCACATACCGATGTGAATAATTCTTTTTGGGCCATAATTTAAAACTAATATTATTTTTCGGGTATCAATATAAAAGTAATTATGACACATTACACCATTTTTAATAAACTTTGATGACAATAAGTTAGAAATATAATATAACTCAACGGTTTTTATTTCGTGCTTTTAAAACAAACATGAAATTATTATACACGATTTTTATATTTTTATTTTGATTAATTTAATTTGGTAGCTTTTCCAATTTTAAGCACGAATTATATAGATAAACAACAGACAATATAATTATTTGGTCATTGCATGAAATGAGTGTTTGATTTGTATCACAACTAATGGTCTATTGTTGTTTAAAGTAATTTTTACGTTATTAATATTTAAACAAATAAATACGGAAAATGTAATGACAAAATAGTTACAATAACAGCATACTTGAAAAAATAAAATGCGGAACAGTCAATTAAATATTTCTCTTTTGATTTATAAGTTGCAGTATGATTAGGATTTAAATAACTAAACGTAAAAGTTGAACTTTGTTTGAACTTTGTTTTAAAATGTGAATATTGCAATATTGAGTTTCTCTATTGATTTAAAATTGTTTTCACCATGTACAATTTTAATCACCACTTATAGTCTTCCTTTTCCTAATACTAACATCATAGTCAATTTAAAACACAAGACAAAAGCCTCAATAAAGATGAAATTATGTAGATCAACAGACAAGGAAATTCGAACAAGATTTTACTTTATTTCTTTGATTTCCCAAATGGTCAATGTGTTAATTTAACTGAGAGTACATTTTTGTTTAATACAAATGTTTAAAAAATTCCTTGACAAACACGTAAAATATTAAAAACAAATTAGATTTTCTTCTCAAATAAAAAATCGTGGCAATGCGACTTTTAATATTTTTATGCTTCACATGCATATAATGTTATTATAAAGTCTTGGATACGCGATATATAAATGCATCCATAAAAACCGGGGCGTTATGAGAGGGCATTATGAATTCATAACGCCCGCTCTTAATATACTAAAATAATATTTTAAACTTCAAAATGTTTATCCTCATGGCATACTAGACAGTTTGTTTTTGTCGTAAATTGTATTTTTGCTTTTAATTTAAAAAGTTTTAAAAAATGTTTATTAATTAATAATTTTTATTCAAATTAAATCAAAATTTTCAATACAGAATGTTACTTTTCGAAGTAAAAATGGCAATTTTCAAACTTGCCAGAAAAATCCACAGATTTACTGGAAAGATTGTCCGATACAGTTATCATTTTATTTGATATGGGGTAGGTTGATGATGTTGATGGTTGTTCTTGAACAATCGAGATGATTTCAAAACTAGAAATAGCACTTGTTTCTCCTTCAAATGAACCTACAGCACTTGCAATCATGTTGGAAATTCTATTTTTCGAAGTGATGCTTTCTTCTATGTAGCCTTGTGCTACAGTGTCACTCTTCCATTTGCCGTGCAATTTAAGAGTTTCGAAAGACGCACCCCCCTCAATTAAGAGAGTAGACGAAGTGCGTCTCAAACAATGACCAGTAAACTGGTGAGGGTTTTCTAGTTTTAAGAACTTAGCAATAGTGTTTGGAACACTGCCTATCATATTTTTTCCAACTGGTTGCATTGTCCACTTTCTGTTTCTATATGTAAGAAAAAAACGTGTCCCATTTGTTTTATTTGGCCTTAAATTCATATATTGTCGGACTATTTTCAGAGCACCCATTTCTTCTTCATCTATGATTGTAAAGCCTTTTGACGTACCTGTTTTAGTTTCTGGCACTTTTACAATCAAAACGGAACCTTTATCAGTTACATCCTCAACTGACATTTTTACCATTTCGTCCCTTCTTAAGCCTCCAAAGACTCCCATAACCAAAACTACCTTATGCAACAGATAAACGTCATCCGGAGCATCTTTTATGAAAGCCATAACCTGATTGCCGGTTAAAACTTGAGATTTTTTTGGCGTATAACCTCTTGATTTTGTTTTTAAAAACGAAAGCAATTGGTTATATTTTGAAATATCAATTTTTTCGTAAACTGTAAGGGTAGATTTTAAAATGGAGTATTTGGTCCACAGTGAATTCGGGGTATACTTTTCAGACTAAATAAAAAATTGAATTAATAAATTTACTTATTAAAATGTATAAACAAATTAGAATTACCAATTCTTGAAAGTATGCTAACAACACATTTTTATTCACTGCCTGTACTTTATTTCTTGATTTCCATGAACCAAAAATCCCGTAATCTTTATCATATTGTTGTTTGGATTTAATTGGCAATAAAGATTCCGTTGCTTTTTGAGCATTTTGCTTAATAAACTCTGGCAATTGCAAATCCATTATTGTTTAGGACTAATTCAGAGTTCTGATTAATAATTATTTGAAACTTCAAACTGTTTTTTCTCATGGCAAACTACGCTACAAAATTTGGGAGAATTTGTTTATAGCAACGCACAAACAACAAATAATTAATTTAAACTTCAAAATATTTATTTTCTTGGCATACTGGGATACATTTGTATTTTTTTGCATAGCAATATAGACTAACAAATTAAATTCTTTCTTAGTTTTTAGCTTATTAAGTGAAGCATAAAATCTTGTATGCACCACTGGCGTTATTGGGTATTACGCCCTTCAAGCGACATCCATCCCTCGGGCCAAAGGCCCTCGGGCTAGATTACGTCGCTTTCCGGGCGTAATAACCTACATAACGCCCTTGGTACATAAATAGCTATTATTAGCTAACAACATAGCTTTCGACCTATATTTTATTTTTTAACGTGAGTTTTTGAAGTTGGAGTTTCATAAATTTAAGATTATGATTCGAATATTCATTGGAATCAAATATATAGTCTTTAACCAAAGAAAATTAGTTTTATTTATCTATTTATATTAATTTATACTAACACTGGGTTCCAATTAGCTTCTAAATTGTACTGCAGCCAAATTCTGTAACTGTGAAGTGGTGAAGTGTTAAAAATTTCTTCATTTCGATTTTATCATTAATTTTTTATCATTTTACCATTTTTGCGATTCTATATGCGATTAGTGTTAAAAAATCTAATAGCAAGCCCCGCACTGTCAAACGTCAAATATACATAACATTAAATGTTTATTTTAAGTTTCAACACAATTTAAACGTAAATTTTTACAAATTTAAATATATATAAATATTTTAGAAATTAAGTTTGTAAAATTAATCTGAATTTAATTTGGAAATGCAATTTTCAAAACTCAAATCGCATTGGCGTTATGCTGTTTTTTGACATAATGTCAATAACAACAAAAGAAGCGATTTCATTTCAATGCCAAACAAAACGTCAGTGTTAACTTTATTGTTTTAAAACTTTACTCACTTATGTCGAATTCTTTTTGTCCAGAGTGAAAAAGTGATTTTTTTTTTCATAAAAAGAACATGCAAAAATATGATCCAGTTTTGTAGTTGTATTTGTGAACTGTCATTGAATATTTTTGTAATTAATTGTATTTAAATAATTAGTTTATTATTAATTTTTAATTTAAAACACGATTTAAACAATATTTTATTTAAAAAGTAACTATTTCACTATTAAAAAAAATAATAAGTAAATGGCGTTTTGCTTGTTTACTAATTTTGACAGATTTTTTAAATGTATTTGTATGCTTTATTGTATTTTATGCTTGCTCTAGCTAAAAATCTAGATTCAAACAAAAGTTTTTAGGGTAAAAAAAAATCAATTTTTTTTTGTCAAATAGAATAGGTTATGTCAAAAAAACTTGATCTAGATCAAAAATGGGCGTGTTTAGAGCAATTTTTTTGGCAAAAAGAATTCGACATTAGATATTTTTGCGGTGATGTGATAAAAATCTTATCACTTCCCCACTTCACAGTTACAGAATTTGGCTGCTGAACTGCTGAATCTAAGTTTCATTTAACAAAATCTCCCAATTTTAATATAAATTTATGTGTTAAAGTTGTCCGATATTAATAAAAACATCAATTTAAAATTTGACGTGTAGTTGAATTTCGCATCAATTGGAATACAGTTTTAGGCTCTCTCTCTGTACGAATCGAGAAATATTTGACAGTAGAAAATTATTGGTGAAAATAAGATTGGTGAAAATACAAAAAAAAAATAATCCCAAAATATTTTTGAAGAAGACAAATGTTTGATTCCACAATACTCTCAATTCGAACGTATGGCTACCAAACATGGAACAACTATTGTTTACAACTAAAGCAATAAAAAAGATACAAGTATGTCAACGCTCTATGGAAGTTTATTGAAATTCAATAAAAGACAACGAAGAAAACATGTAGATATATGACTTAGAACTGGTTTTAAGTATGTCCTGGAGAGAGCAAAGATGTTGAAATGAAATTGGGCAGGACATATAATAAGAATACAAGATGAAAGGTAGACGAGGAAATGTACGGTTACCACTGGAATAAAGTCGTAAAGTAGGTCAGCAGCAAAAAAGATGGAGAGATGAACTAGATACATTTGATCAAGGAAAGTATGGGATAGGCGCTGCTGGAAGGCAATGGGGGAGACTTCTGCCTTATTTTAAATGTATTGATGATTTATATTAATGATTTCATTATATTATAACAATAAATTAGTAAAAAATAATTATATTTAAAATTAGTACTACTTCACAATCTTGAATTATAAGCATAATAATATATTTTGTTATATAAACATATTTGAATTATAAATAAAATAAAAAAAAGAAAAGGCTCTAATAATAATAACAATAACTAGTCGTTTATTTATATATTTACTATCACAGAAAAACTTGCATTTTCTACGAGTTCCTGGGCCCACGCCGATTTTATGTGAGGATTACCACAAATTTTATACTCCGTGAGGCGCCTGTCCTTGACGAGCCCAAAAGCTTGTGTTCTGCGATTTTTTTTTAATCGTTCGGCAAGCTCCGAAAACTGCAGATTGCCCTGGATCTTGTAAATTTTTGTTTTTTTAAACTATGGGGGTTGGATATGTGATTTAGAACCCGAGGGTAACCTTATCCGACAAAAATTGTCTGCTATTGTCTAGTCCGACCACCAAAACATACCAAAATGTGTTGTCGGGCTTGACAATAGCAGACACATTTTGGTCGGGCAAAGTTACCCTCTCGTTCTAAAACAAATTTCCAACCCCCACAGTTAAAAAAAAATGTGGTAGCAAATTTACAAGATCGCGGGCAATCGGCATTTTTCGGAGCTTGCCGTACGAAAAAGGGTCCGATTTAAGAAAAATCGCAGAACAAAAGTTTTCGGGCTCGTAAAGGACAGCTGCCTCACGAAGTATAAAGTGTGTGGCAATCATCACATGAAATCGGCTTGGGCCCAGGGAGTATACGCGAGATAAAACATTTTACGTTCGTGAAATTGTTCCACTCGACGCTAACGCGTCTCGTGAACAGATTTTCGCTCACAAACAAGCAGCGTTTTCATCTCTTGTAGCACATGTACTATTTTCATTTATTTTTGAAAAGAAAACATTTGAAAAGAAAAGAACAAATATACCATTCAGGGGCCCACACAAGGGGTGGTTTGGGGTCCGGACACCCCCTATGTATATGCAGTACTCAATATGTGAGAACAATATTCCATGCAGGGACGATTAGTTCTTTAAGGAAGCCGCATTGTGTTTCATATTATTTTTGACGACTTAATAAGCTCATAATAATTAAGTTAATGTATTTCTCAAATATTTAAGCCATTACCGACAAGATTTATATGGGTTTGTAATTTGTTGGATCCGCTTTAGCACCTTTTTTGGAACTGCTGTAAACTGCCCATTTTCCAAAACTATCTTTTCTTATATGACAAATAACTCATATGACAAATAACATTTCAGTGAGGATTGATGCTATTATCTTAGCAAATGTTTTAATAATAATTGAAGGAATACATCTGGTCCAGATGCCTTATTATTTTCCGGATTATATTTTTACGAAAATGATCCGGTTCATTTATAAATTACAGGAATCGGTCTAGGCTACAAATTAGGCTCTACTAATGGCTTTATAAAAATTACGTGAACCATCCTTGGTTCCTTTGCGAATTTAGTACCTTTTTTCGTAATAAGTAGATATTTCTTTGCATCTATTAGTTTTCTACATTCATTTTTTTCTATTTGTTATAATTTAAGGTTTTCATCAGGGTTGTTTTGGTTATATGTGCTTTCGAAAAGCATTTTTTTTTAATTTTATTGCATTTTTACATTTACTCGAAACCCATCTTCGGAACGATTAATTGGAATAAACTTGCCATACCCACGAGTATTATTTCTGAAAAATTAAATAAGCAGAAATGCTTGAATTAATCGGCCCCTCCTTGCCAATCTTCAGTTTTATAATCCCAAACAAGACTCGGATTAGATTTAATATGTTTAGGAACTTATAAATTTAAATATGTTAAAACCAAACTATGATCTGATCCACCAAAAAGTTCAGGTACTCTAAATTGTACGAACAATCATTTGTCAACAAAAAAAAATAAAACAATTCACTACTTTGGCCAAGCTTGTCAGGAACTTTGGTAGGTTGGTCCATTATCTGAGTTAAAAAATATAAAAATAATAATATAGTATTCATTTTGTTTAACTCGAGTGTTTTCAATAAATTCGTTCCCTTCTCAATAATGAAATCCCAACAAAAATATTTGTTTTCCAAAACAGCCAAATTGGCACTTAGAAACAAACGTAGATTATTTAACATTTGGATCCGTAACAAAAACCCCTTAAATCGTTCTCAATATCTAAAGGCCAATAAAATATCGAACCAGATAATCAAAAACAAAAAAAAAAACTGAAATTAACAGAGTGAAAGCGGAAAAATGTCTACCATGTTCATTTCTGACAAAAGTTTTTACAGTGCCATTGATTCTTTAAAGTCTAGTACCAAATCTTCTGTCCTTCTTGTTATTGCGGTGATTAAATCGTCACTGACATATTAAGAAAAGAAACGTTGCCAGCGGGACGATTTGCTTTATTCTCGACCGTTTTGGAAACTCCCAAAGAAATGTTTTAAATCCAGTCTTCTTCAGGAGTGGAAATAAAAGATTATCACTTGCACCTCCTCTTACCCAAATTTTCTACAAATCCTGTATTTTTTCCTTTCATGCTAGAAGTTAGCCAATGAACACTTTGCAAAATGTGATATTTCAAATAATAGATCAATAACTCTACTCTTAGTCATATCTAAAATATACGAGCATCATATATCCAAATTTTTGGAAGGCACCCATTTAATATCTGACAGCCAATACGGTTTTCACAACAAAAGATCACCAACCGATCTATTGAACTATGTAACACATCATTGGAACACAACACATGAACAAGCTTGTAAAACTTATGTTGTCGCATTAGACATCTTAGAATCGAATCTGGTGTGCCAATCAGATCAACAAGCTCGCTGCGTACGGATTTCAACCCGTAGTCGTAAAGCTGATTCATAACTTTCTCACCAACTGATACATTTTGGTATCCATCGATGATTTTTCCTTTGAGTCAAAATTAATTATCGCTAGTGTACCCCAACGCTCAGCTTTATTCCCAAGTCTATTTTTAATTTATATAAACGCACTGTTAAAACCCAGTAATCCGATAAATAGTTTTGCATATGATTATCGACTATCGTACACCGCACAAGTAGTTTTTCTGATTTCTCGACTTTTAAATTTCTCGAGAAAGAAAAGGAAAAATATACGTTTCTCGAGAAATCACGAAAAATTTCGAGAATAGTATATTTTCCTACAAGAGATGAAAAAAGTTGTTTTTTTCGTGAGTAAACCTTTGTTCACGAGACGCGCTAGCGTCGAGTGAGACATGTTTACGAACGAAAAACGTTTTTATCTCGCGTAGGAAATGCAATATTTTCTATGACACTAATATATAATCGATATTTACTATAAATTATAAAGATAGAAATTGACAACAAAACATTCAAAATTCATATTCTATTTTTTCATGGTTACGTTGTTTAAAATACTTTGTTAAATTATATGAAAAACCATAGCAACTATAATTTGTTATTTTACCTTTCGCATAGAAAAATATATTTTTTTCGTTTATTATAACGTCAAATTAAAAACCAATGTATTTTTACATTGATTTTTTAAGTCCAATGATTTCCAACAACTTCCATTTATAGGGATTAAGCCCAAATTATTCTATTCAGTGATATTACTATATTTGTCCTCCATAACGACATCCATAAATCTTTGGTTTGGCGTTTTCGTTAATTCATTAAGAATATTCTGAATGTACTAATTTTGAAAATTTTGACAGAATTTGTTCGAAATTAGAACTATTTATTCTATCTCGAATGAATTAACGAAAACGCCAGTTGTTGACGCTAGTCCATTCGTCTAGGGATCTGCTTAACTTTTTGTCACTGTTGAATTAATTATATTTAGTATCTCAAGCTTTTAGTTTCCAAAAATTTAATGACTAGTTCCTTAATATCTGAAGGATTTTATGGAAAAGTGTTTGTCGAATAAAGCTGCTTTTTGTAATTCTGGGGAAAGCAACCCCATCAACAGCAACTAATTGAGCAATTACTTTACTCATCGATGGACACCGCCTTTTCATGAATTTATCGATTTTTTGTATAACAATGTTGATTTAAAATTAAAATGCAATATTTAAAAATATACTTTTTACTGTTAATTATATAAAATAATATGGAAAACCATAATAACACATATAATGTTGATTTGAACACATCTTTTATGCACATGACTACTTGTGCCTGACTCTGGCTGTTTTCTTTTCCAAGAATGTATGGGATTGAAATGTCGATGAAGACCAGTGGTTGCAGATGCAGATCCTTTACATAATATCGTTTTACCACAAATATAGCAGTTTGATGCATCCTTATTGTTTTTGGTAAAATGTTTCCAAACATCGTCGAATTGGTTTGGGTTGTTCATTTTAATGGTTATTTGAATTTGATGCAAATGGCTAAATTTTTAAGGCTAGTTACGTAAAATATTTTCATTATCTCAATAACTGTTGTTTCTTGACAAATTTTTGTTTTTCTGATTATTTTGCATTTCACACAGAATGTCAAACTATTTAGAGAGCAGTGGTACATAAATCTACCTTACCGTAATTTTAGTTCTCTTTTGTTCCGAACAGCGCAAAAATTTATAGTTAGGATTGTTTTTAGGAAATACGACGTTTGATTTTTAAAATAAAGGAAATATATTTCGAGAAATCCTCGAGAAATATTTCTCGAGAAGAAACACTACGCACAAGTCATTCGTCCCCATATTTTTAAAGTTTAAAATGCAAGAACGAATAAATCGGCGAGAGACGCTGCCATAAATGTAAATGAGGACCTAGAAAAATATCGCAGATTGGGGTGACAAAAAATTGTTAATTTGAATTCCAATTATAGGTGAGCGAAATTTTACATCAAATTCAGTGGCGGATTACCATAGAGGCGGAAGAGGCGGCCGCCTCGGGCCCCACATGCACAGGGGCCCCCTCGCTACAAATAGTATTGATATTTTATAGGTATTCAAATATCAGATGACTGCGTTCATTCAACCAAAGTTTTTAAACCTAAAGATTTTTTTAATATTATCCCACATGTAAAAGTGTTAGGTTGTCAATTTGTATTACTTTTTTTCATGTATGTATTTATTTTAATAATTCTAATTTGATAGTTTTATAATTTTTTAATGTACAAATTCGTTTTCCAATTTGTATAGTAAAAACACATTTTGTTTTGAAAAGTTCCACTGTTACGAATGAATATTAATACTAAAACTTTATTTGCAATGGGCTGTTATTATATTAATCGCAAAATTATTGATAAAAACAAAATCCAGATAAGTATTTTTTGGATATTTGAAGTATATTTGAGTTTTATGTTTTCATCAATGATTTTGGATTTCTTTTAAGACCTACAATTTATTGAAAGCATTAAACTGAAAACCTCAATTTTAAGCATATAATTGTACATATTTTAGATTAATTTCATATATAACTAAATAAATGAAAACTTTTTAACGTGTAGAATTGAAATCTATTATTGTATGCTTAAAATCCATGTATTTTTTATACAATACATGCTAAATTCATCATTTGGATTAACGTTTGAAAAGGGTTTCCATATGATATGATTGATATAGTATAGGTGTTTTAGCTTTAGTTGTATATTTCGTTTTATCAACATTGATTGGAAAAAAGATTGTCTAAAAAATTTGTTTGAAAAATTTGAAAAAAAGATTGTTTGTAACTGGACGTATTGATACTCAAATAGCTCGTGAAATTGAAGTACAACAAAAATGCTGGCGGGAAGTTTCAAAAAGAGTTGCAGCTACAGTAAAGCTATTAGCTACTTTGGGTTTAGCATTTCGTGGTCATCGAGAAGATATTGATTCGAACAGAAAAGGAAATTTTATGACATGCATTGAGTACCTATCCCAATTTGATGATTTTCTTAAAAATCATTTGGAGAGGTACAGCCATCCTGGAAAAGGTAATGTAAGTTATTTATCACATACCACATGCGATGAATTTATAAATTTAATGGGAACTGAAGTAAAAGAACACCTAATTCAAGAAATTCAGGACTCTTTATATTATTCAATTATTGTTGATTCTACGCCAGACGTGAACCACATTGACCAACTAAGTTTTATATTAAGGTACATTGATAAAGTGGGCGATGCGAGAGAACGATTTTTGGATTTTTACAAATTGAAAATCACAATTCAGAATATCTAGCACAACTTATTTTGAAAACTTTAAACAATTTGTCTTTGGATATTAAAAATTGTCGCGGTCAAACACATATGGCCGGAAAATATAATGGTTTACAAGCCAGAATTAAAACTCTAAGTGAGACCACCATTTTTATTCCTTGTACAAGTCATACGCTTAATTTAATTGGAAATTATGCTGCATATGCCTATTCTACTACGGTGTATTATTTTAACTTTATCCAATTTTTCCGATTCTAATTCCAAACATATTAAAATATTAAGTGACACAAGTGACAAGACGGTCTGCAAGAGCTGATGCAGTATCCGCCTTGCGGTTTAATTACAAAAATATTAAAAGCGTTCTTATCCAAATTAGCGAAAATGAAGACGAAAAACCGATTACTAAAGTTGAGGTTAAAAAATTAGCTAGCTCTTTCGATGAATATGAATTGCCTTATTAACCGTTCTATGGGATATATTATTGCAAAGAATCAATAGTACTAGAAAACCATTTCAAAATATTCAAACGAACTTATTACAAGGAGTAAAACTGTTTAATTCTTTGTCACAATTTATAAGGGATGTTCGGAATGATTTTGAGAGCATAGAAAAGCAAGCAAACTTATTAACAGACAATATTAGCTACAAAGAAGGACGAAAAAGAAAACGCAAAATTATGTATGATGAATCATCTGCAAATGATACACAGCTAGTAGGACGAGAATTGTTTATTATAAATACTCACAATATGATCTGTGATAGACTTGCCACTGAAATGTCTACCAGAACGTCAATATATGAAACTGTTTTAAATAATTTTAAATTAATTTTTGATCAAAATATATCCAGTGATGAAGTTGACAAGTGTATTTTAGAATTGTCAAATACATATGCGAGGTATATAGAAGTACATATATTTTAAAATATATAAAAGAAGAGAACATCACTTGTCCATTTAAGATGTACAAGGTAATCATTGATGGCCTGCAATCTTCATTTCCCAATGTAGAAACTATTTTAAAAATATTTCTTACATTGCCGATATACAACGCAAGTGGAGAACGATCTTTCTCCGTTCTGAAGCGGATAAAAAATTATTCAAGAAATAGTCTTAATCAAACTCATTTGCAAAATTTTTGGTAAAATATTGGGCCCCAAAATTTTGCTCCGCCTCGGGCCCCTTAAAGGCATAATCCGCCACTGATCAAATTTTGTTTCCCTATACAACATCGTCGCACTGTTGCTGATCTCGTTGTTTTTTAGAAATTTCGTCACCAGGATGTTGAGACCATAGTGAGTGGCATAATTCAGAGGCATAAGTGGCATAATTCAGAGGATTTTCTTTGTGCGTACAAATTAAAGTGTTACTTTATTACTGTGATTTGCGGCCTTAAAGTGTCACTTTTTAACTATTTATTTTGTTGTCATAGTTACGTCCAAATAAGTAAAAAGCATTTGTATTTGTTTAAATTCTATGAAAAATAGAATTTTTTATCAAAGCAACCCTTAAATTCAAAATTTCATTATCCATTAAAATAGTTGCTATCATTTGTTGTCATGGTTATACAATAATTTGAAAAAAATAACAAATATTTTGTCAAAGGTTACTTGTTCCACATATTTTTATTTTAAAATTTATGCAAATTTATAATTTTAAATTAGAACAAACAAATTTTTTTTAAATATTTGGCTTACGGCGAATAAAAAATAGTATATGATGCACGGACGTAAGCTATTTTGGACTTAATGTGGGTGCAAATCTCGGCTAGCGCCTCGATTTGCAAACTCCACATCCGTCCAAAATCTTTAGCTTTACGTCCTAGCATCATAATGTACTATTATATTAATTGTTACTCACGATAAAATTATTGTTGACTCGAACCAACCATCATAATATTTTTTATATTCTTCCAGAAACTGTAAATTAAAAAATTATATTTTTTTTTTATAAAAAATTTATTCTAACAGTAATAAAAATAAACTACTAATTCCTTGATTATAGAAAACGATAAGAATTAATAGTTGAAATTGTAATAAAATTTAATCGATTCATAAATAAATTTTGAACAAATTTCCTTAAAATAAAATTTATGATTTTATTAAAATTGATATTTTTTAGTATATATATGTAAGTAATATCAATTGTTCGTTAGAAATAAACTATAGCTAATTGAACTTTATCTTCACAAATTTGACAGCAAAACTTATTTGCATAGGTAGTTCAATACCAAATTGTTTACTGCATCAATCTTTGTGTTAGAAAACAAAACTGTAAGCAGCATTATATAATTACTTCAGTCTGAAAGACCTAAGTATTACATTCATGAGCTCAAAGTGAAATTTTTACCCTCACTTTTTTGGCATTTCTCGACGTTTTAGGACCTACTGATTCTAAAAAAGCAAAAAAAAAATGTATGTCTGTCTGTCGGCCGGCCGTCCGTCCATCATTACCTACGCTCCCGGAGAAACTGCTGGAGGGATTTCAAAATTTTTTTTTCTAAAAATAGGTATTCTCAAGGGACAGTTCCGAAAGGAAGCTGTGTTCGATAACTGTACCGGAAGTGTGTCAAAAAAAATCATTATGTGTGTCAAAAATAGCAAATTTTCATATTTTTAACCCAGACCGAAGTCTTGATATCTCAGAGCTGTGAGATTTCAGCCCCTCCATATTTTGAAACTTATATTCCAACTTTTCCGTTTTAATCAACATACCATTTCGACATTGAATGATTTATACGAGTATGGTAAAAATATTTTATATTAATTGTTACTCACGATAAAATTATTGTTGGCTCGAACCAACCATTATAATATTTTTTATATTCTTCAAGAAACTGTAAATTAAAAAATTATATTTTTTTTTTATAAAAAATTTATTCTAAAAGTAATATAAACTGCTGATTCCTTGATTATAGAAAACGATAAGAATTAATAGTTGAAATTATAATAAAATTTAATCGATTCATAAATGAATTTTGAACAAATTTCATAAATACAAAATTTATGATTTTATTAAAATTGATATTTTTTAGTATATTTATGTAAGTAATATCAATTGTTCGTTAGAAATAAACTATAGCCAATTGAACTTTATCCTCACAAATTTGATAGTAATAGTACATTGTATATTAAGAGCAGAAAGTACGACATTGCTGCTCGTGCATGAAAGTTGCTGGTTGAGGCGTAGCCGAAACCAGCAATCATGTCAGAGCAGCAATGTTACTTTCTGCTCAAAGTATACATACTATTTTTTTAACGACTGCCGACATATTTGTTTATTATTAAAAAAGCTTAAATCATAATTTTAATTTTTAAAAAACAATATTTTTTTAAGTAAGATATGCGTTGCTAAGGAGGCATTTATATTATTTAGTTTTTGTTTAAAAAACATATCGAACGAACGTCAAGCTAAAAATTTAAATTAATAAATTATCTATTTTTAAATAAAAAATAATTCATAATATGTTATAAATTATTTAATATTATGTCTTTGTCTATTATGTCTTTTGTCTTACTTTCTGCATTAGAGCAGAAAAAATTAAAAAATGCACGCTAAACAGCAAAAGCCAACTTTCTGTTTTAAAATGATAGATAGAAAACATTATTTTCTATGACAGTCGTTAAAAAAACTTATTTGCATAGGTAATTCAAAACCAAAATGTTTACTGCATCGATCTTTGTGTTAGAAAAGAAAACTGTAAGCCAGCTTTATATAATTTGATATTAAAACTTATACTTCCAAATATGATACGAAGCGCATGCAAAATATTTTCTCTTCTTGAACATTTTTCAACCCTAAAACCAATTCTGATCCAGGATAGCCTAAATTATCGTAGCATTTGGACGACCTGGTGCACATTGTTGAATGTAGAGTTAGAGCTTTGATAGTATTTGGATTGTTTGGGTTTGGGTTTGTAAGAGCTCTTTAAAATGGACATTCACGTTTTTATGAATTGGATAATTTGTCCGATACAAATAATCAATTTGTATAATTTCATTTTTCTATTTTTGGATATTTTCTCTACCTCAAAGAACAAAATTCTGTTAAACATTTAAACATTGTTAAACAATTTTACGTAAATCGTTGGATGTGGTACATCTTTCCAATTTGAGAGACTTTTCGTAGAAAATTTTATGTTCATTTTCTTTGTGGTGCTTCTATCCTCTGTCGAGTACATTACTCCAAAATAAAAAAGCGGATAATTAAACTTATTTATTTTCATTTAATTCAAGTCTATTATTACCTGTATTGTCTTCTTAGTTCTTTTTAATTCAAAATAAACTTATTTTTTTTCTTAAAGTAGTTGAAAGGGTTAACTTTCCATTAATTTTTGAAAACAAATTAGAATACAAAAACTTACAGCCAAATTGATTAATATTACTTTTCTAATACTTGAAGTGTTAAATTTGCTCAAATTATTTCCTTCATTTTTTCTGTAATTAAATTAATTACAAGTAAATTTTTTTTCCTATTTCTAACAACAGAAAAAATTAAATAATTTCCATTTTCTGCTCTTTTTTTTCTTCAGCAAATATTTCTTTCAATTTATTTTCTTTAGTTCTTTTTATAATTTATTTTTGAGGAAGAAACAACTTTTAAGAAACTAAATTATACAAAATTTTCTTAAAATAAATAACCGAGTAAAAAAAAGTAAGCACAACCGTTATTTTCGCTTTTCATTGTTTGTCTTATCAGAATGATAGAATCAGTTGTTGTTGTGTTTTTTTAAGATATTATTTAATGAAGTTTTGGTTTTTTATGCGACTATTATTTTTTTATGTAATATGAATGATGGGGATGTGGGTGAAGGATTATCTACATAAATGTTTGTTTTTTTTTATGAATTTTATCGAATTCTATTGTTTTTTCACTATGGGTTAAGTCTTATGATTTTCAGTTAACATGGATGGTAATTATGTTTATTAATGGCGAAGTGATAAGATGCAGACAAATCAAATTTAAAGAATGCGAAAAACTGTGAATACTAGAATAATTAATATACGGGTTTTACAGTTTGATGGAAGCTCGATATTTCATTAGAATTAAATAATATCGTGAGCATTTTTCTGATTAGCGAACAATATTGGGACAATAAAAAAAAGTATATGTTGTGTATTACTTGTTATATCTTTTAAACGTAATCGATACAAGTATCTGCTAATCTAAAAATTTAGTTTTACATTACTGGGCGATGGAATCCTTCAAAAACAAATTTTCAGCAATTTGCTTTCTTCGATAGACTTAGTTCATTAATCAGTATGAAATGAGTAGTTCAATGCACAAAAATGGACAAACAAATTTTGATGTTTAATGGTGTTAACCTTTATTATTCAGGAAAGTTATAACTAAGTACTTTGACCCTTTAATTTAAGATTTTTCGAAAGAGGAGTTAATCGATTTGTGCAATGAACAGCTCAAATCAAGAATTATCTTTTCTTCTGCACGCCTTTTTTATTTATTTCTAATCTTTTCTCGTCCTTCTCATTTCCATTCTTCTTCTCTTCATCTTTTGTTCTTTTCTTTTATATATTCATTTCATTCATTTTAATTTTTCTATTTTCCTTCTTCTTTTCTATTTGCTCATATTTTTTCTTTTTGTCTTGAGAATTTTTAATTTTTATTTTCTATTGAATTTATTTTCTATTTTAATTTCAGACCACAGCATATTTACATAAAACCAAAACTTGTTAGTATTATTCAATCATAGATTTAGCTTAAATTTCATTTATCAACACTTAACTGTTCATTGAAGTTTAAAAAATTACCCACACAGTTCGTTTGTACTATTTATGTTATATGAGAAATTTATTGAAAATTTTCTCCGAAATTTGTCTCCATAAAAACCGTAATCAATTTTCTTTTATCGTTTTTTCATTTCAAAATCCCTAAAATGATAAGAGTGTTCTTGTTCTATTTAGAAAATACCATAGAAAAAATATATTGAATATAGAAATACGAAACCACAAATTATAAAATAAAAACAATGTACATATTTCCTTGTCTTTTGTCTATTTTCAATTTGTTCGATGGCTATTAAACTACGTTACCGTTTTACCAACAATAAAAATAGAATTTAAAAAAGAAAAAGAAATATAATACAATTACAACAATATAGAAAAAGTTTAATAAATAAAACTTTATTATTATTATTTTTGTTTCTAGTTTAAAAGCTTTTTGAGGAGTCATATTCTTTTTTTGTTTTATTATTGTTTTTTTTTTTTTGCATAAAAACAATAAGTTTCTTTTATTATCAAAAACTAACGGATAATAATAATTTTCCAGCATTTTATGGTTTTCTAAATTAAAAACTTATGGAATTGAAACGTAATTGTCTGTTTGATTTGAAAAGGGATCTTTATTTCTTAGATTAGATTTGTTCGAATAATTATAACTGAAACAGCTTAGTTTTGAATTGTTTGTTAGATACTGCTGAAAGAGTAGATGTTGGTTGTTGTTTAAACACACTATGTATATCATTTTTATGAAATATTAATAGCGAAATTCTAAAAATATAAAAAAAATATTTTATAAGTACATTAATCCTTTTAACACTCAACATTTATTATACTTTAAATATCGTTCCAGTGATGATGACAATCATATAAAAATTGTGGCGGTTTATCTTTTTTTTCCTCATGCACATTTATTATTTATTTATATAGTTTTTTTTATACAATATATTATAGAAAATATGCAAATAAAACCATATCGTTTATATAAAAAACAGTCAAAATGTTTTTCTTTGATAGCTTGTTCAATACAGTAGCAGCTGTGGCATTTTATTTGAAACTTCTAAGCAGTGAAAATTGTATATAATAATTTTCACAATTGGCATTGTAACAACAAATTTTCAGAATTGTATAAATATATATTTGCGACAGAGGTTGAAGGTGTGATAACTTAGGCAGCTTGTTGTATAACTAAACACGCACTTGGTTGTTTGATATTTTCACTTGAATTGTGTATATTTGTAACACCTCCATTTTGAACACTGCAGTCCTATTAAGAAAATGTCAATACAACAATAATGTGTTAATAATGTGACATAAATCTGTAAACCGCAATTTATAATTAATTTCCCTATCCTCTCCTTATCCATATCCTCTCATTATCCTCTCCTCTCCTTATCAGTTTTAAATTTTTGAAGTAACCATATATCGATGTATTAAAAAAATATTCTATAAGAGGTTTAAAAAAGGAGTCTAACTGTAAAAAATATTTGGAATGACCGAACAAATAATTTAAACAATTGTAAGAATAATAGATTTTTATACAAGTGGTGAAAACGTCTCTTTTTGCGTGACTGAACGGTTTGTCCACGAAACGCGATAGCGTCGTGTGGAATAAGTTCAGGAACGCAAAAACGTTTTTACCACGCGTAGAAAACGCTATTTTTTCTACGCTTGTAAATATAAATGATAATATTTACAAATTCAGTTATTAAAAACTTACAAAACGACATATCTAAATTTGACTGTGTAAAAAATAAACAATTATATATCGCATTTTTACCAGTGTAATTTATGAATTTGACAATATGAATAATGAAAATAGTTCATATATTTATATTTTCTCTAAAAACTTTTATAGATATTACAGATATTTTTTTACTGACTGGAAGTCATCGTTTAAAGTATAAATTTAAAAAATAATTTTTAATAAAATTTATTTATTTATTTAATAAATTTTTTTTTATTTATTTTGGCGGAAAGAACTCAGAGAATATATTTTATATCTGACAGTTCATTATCGGAGGAAAAAATTATACGATAAATCTGATACAAATTTTATTTTATCGCTCCGATTTCTCCGATATAGAAAAAAAACACTCTCATTATTAGTTTAATTAATTAATTACACACAATTGATATAATGATTAGTTTCGATTCGATTCGATCAAAATTTCAAATTATTCAATCCCTTCAAAATACTGCGATACTGATAGAAATAAACACAGCAACAGAAACAGTAAATCAAATTCAATCTCAAATCTTCTTATATATTAATACGCTAGATTAAAACTTTGTGGAGCATTAGGCTTTTTTATTCGCAGATGGATTCATTTGAAATTTTCACAGCTAACTGATATTAGTGTAACCTATAGTCGGATCCGGATTCAAACAAATCGGATCATAAATAAAAGTTATTATATACGGAAAACTTTTTCTATACATATGCATTATAAGTTTACATACATGCAAAAACAATTTTCTTTTTGCTTTAAAACAATGCTTTAAAATTTTTCTTTTTTATATATTAGCTATCGAACCGAACAACGAATAACAAAACCGAAAATTTTTATATTTATTTTATATTCATTTCAGTCGTCGTATTTATTTTATATTTTAGTCGTCTTTTATCTTTCAAGAAGGACGGTTTTCGATATTTTTCGATTATTTTGTTTTTTATTGATATAAAGATTTTTGAGATATTTTGATATTTGAGTTATTTCATATTTTTGATATATTGATATATTTATTTATTTCGATGCCAAGACTACGTCGTAAACGTCGTTTGGATGTGAGTGGTACATCGAGTCGTCGGAATAAAAGAGATTATATGCGTAATATGCGTAATAATGTTGATTTTATGAATGATGAAATGAATGGTAATAATGATGGAATGAATGCTGAAGCTGATGTTGTTGTGAATGATGAAGTGAATGTGATAAAGTTGTTTGTGATGACATTCGTGAGCAGAACAATTTTCCAATAGGATTTTTAAATAAATTGAATGTAGGAGGTTTGCCACCTCATAAATTAAATTTGAAAGTGAATTGCATTGTTCTCCTCATACGTAATTTAAATACAGGTCAAGCATTAGTAAATGGAACACGAATGCGTGTAAAAGTTATGCACCGAAATTCAATAGATTGTGAAGTTTTGACTGGTGTCATGCGAGGTGTACGCATTCTAATTCCACGCATTCATTTGACTTATTCTGGAACTCTTCTTCCATTTAAATTTCAAAGAACTCAATTCCCTATTATTCCTGCTTTTGCTATGACTATTAATAAACCTCAAGGTCAGACATTCAACAGAGTTGCCATTTTACTTAAAGAACCTGTATTCACACATGGTCAATTGTATGTTGCTGCAAGTAGAGTGCGTGCGTTTGAATGTTTGAAATTTTATATTTATGATACATCTGACCAAGGTCATTTGTTCAAAGATGATAGAGTTTTCACAAAAAATATCGTCTTCCCAGAAGTCATTGTTACCTGATTTCCTCTCACTTTTCTCAAAAACCTTTTCCTCTTTTATGAGTACTAGGAGGGCCCGGCGTGCTTCGCTACGCTTATAAATAAAGTTTTTGCGTAGACATTTTGTTGACGTAGAAGCAATGATTTCAAAAAGTGGTAATGAGAAATGCTACCATATAATTTTTAATTTTTCTTTTTAAATATATGAATGAAAAATAATCAGAACTCTAGCTGATCAGTTCGGATATATGAAAAATTAGCGAAGCTTACTTGAAAACTTATTTGATCGCTAATTTTTCATATGCTAATTTTTCATACGAAGCTTACTTGAAAACTTATTTGATCGCTAATTTTTCA
Source organism: Diogma glabrata (assembly GCA_963693315.1). Classification (NCBI taxonomy): domain Eukaryota; kingdom Metazoa; phylum Arthropoda; class Insecta; order Diptera; family Cylindrotomidae; genus Diogma; species Diogma glabrata. Next base: position 3,007,791 of record OY856187.1, on the reverse strand, counting down.
TATATCCGAACTGATCAGCTAGAGTTCTGATTATTTTTCAGTCATATATTTAAAAAGAAAAATTAAAAATTATATGGTAGCATTTCTCATTACCACTTTTTGAAATCATTGCTTCTACGTCAACAAAATGTCTACGCAAAAACTTTATTTATAAGCGTAGCGAAGCACGCCGGGCCCTCCTAGTATTTAATTATTTATTCAATCCTTTAAATAACCACCACATGTAGACGACCACCGAAACTTATTGACTTTCAGTGCTAGTGACTGAAAACATTTTCAGTCACTACTTAGAAAAAGTTTCCCTTTCACATAGATTTTACTATATATTAAAATGTCATTTTCGTAGCTTGAAGTAGAAAAAATAATTATATAATAATGTTTTGTGGCATAACAAATTTCTTATACATTTTTTAAAAAATGTTTGTCAACAATTTTGATTTAATAGAAGAGAAATAGCTATTTATGTACTAATGACGTAGTGGAGATTATTGCGCCCGTAAAGCGACATAATGCAGCCCGTGTGATGGATTTTGCTCGATAGACATAATACTCAGTAACGCCAGTTAGGCCCGCTATACACTTGAGCTAAGCTATGGGAACCATGCGAACTATGTTTTTTGTACATAACGTAATCAAATGGATGACTATACACTTGAGCTAAGCATGTTGAATGTTGCACAAATATTTCAAAAATTATAAAACTGTTTTACAAGCGAAAACTAAACAAGAAGTATTTGTATTTTATAGCAGCAATTCAATAAGAATACAAAAAAAATATTTATTTTATGCTTCACAATGCTATAAAAATGTTATAATGTCTATGATACGCGATATATAAGCACATTCATAAAAACCGGGGCGTTATGAGAGGGCATTATGAATACCCCGCTTATAAGAAGCTAATAGCTGTATATGTACCAAGCCGGAATTAGAATTTGTCCGAAATATTGAAAATGTGTAATTTTTAAATGAATAAAAACTATTGTTAACTAAAAATGTAAATGGTAAACTTGATAAAGCCACTTACACAGGTCAATAGCTATAGGCCATAAATTCCTTTGCAGTTTTGTCAAAGTGTTTTTATAGCATTTCATAGTTTTGCCTGCTGGCACTAGAAGTTTCTCCAAGCTACTAGCTAAACTCGTAATTTGGTCTTCTTTTACAGTTCTGTAAAGTTTGTCAAAAGATTAAGGTGTCTAGGCATATTGAGTCACACTTTAACGTCAACATCATTAATTCTTTTCTAATATCGGCAAGTCAACGACTACATAACATTAATAAATAACGTAAAAAAATACTGATCACACATTGATTGCATTTTAAAATTGCTTTATCCGGAATATTCTTTAAAACAAAATACCAAATAATTTGTATTTATTGTTGTGGTACCTTTTCTACAAAAGAAGCAATAAAAATTTTACAACAACAAATGCAATACAAATAATTATTGTAGGAAATAAGTAAATAATTACAGCAAAAATTGTATTTGTTTTATAATCATTTTTTTATGATGATGATGATTATTAACTTATTGCCTTGATTTTGTACAGTGTGTTTCAATAATGTTTTTAGATTTTCCATCTCTTTATTACATATAGTCGTCGCCTTAATAATGAAATAACGTATGCCATATATACGTTGTTATTATATAATGGGTGCGCTGCATTCCCCATAAGGATGTCTATAGAGTGGCATTTTAACATTTTCCAATTATTTTATAACTGGGGGTGAAAATTAATATATTGTTAATTAACGTACATGCAAATTTGAATTTGGTTAAATATTGAAACAGCGTAAATGCATGTACGATATTTCAATTCCTACAGAATAATAACTTGGGTAAAATCAGTGTCGTATACTTTACATACATTACGATCGCCACACGAAATGGTAAATCTAAAATATTGTATAAGCATCATTCATGACTACATGATATGCCGGTTCATATAAATAAAAAATTGTACGAATATCATGCGTTAGATCAATAATAATTAGTTTTAGGCTTAATGGAAGTACATGCAAAATAAAATAACGTATATGAAATTTGAAATAACGTATAAGGTACCTGATTGACTTTTCACCTCTTTTTAGGTAGAAAAGCCAGCAGGTACCAATGTGAAATTTTAATATGTTGTGGGAAAATTAGTCAAGATTAATTAGTATAAATTTTTTTTCCAATATCTTTATTCATTCAATAGTGCTGCCGAGTTTACGAAAATCAGAAAATCGAAAAATCTTTAAACCCAATTATCTCGCAACTACACTTTTGCGAATACGTTGTTTCATTATTAAAGCGACGTAGTCATTTAGCACTTAAATCTTCCAAAATTCCAAGCTGACTCCTTCTAGGTAGATCTTTCTATAAAATCTACCTAAAACTTTAAAGTTTAATATTTTTAACTTTGAATAAAAATAAAAGAGCAAATAAAATTTTTAATATGGTATCATTACTATATTGTTACTATATCCAATTAATGTTTTGTTTTTATAATTTTTTTTAGTTGAATGGCCAGAAGCCAAAAAGGATAGTGTCATTTGTCTATCATAGATTTATTCGAATGCATTCAGAAAATTTTTAAATTGGTTAAAAACGGAATAGCTGTTGGAAGAAATCGAAATTATTAAGAGTATTAAAGAAAATAGAGAAACAAAATAACTTTGTTTTGGCCACAATGTTGTTGGAGAATTATTAATAAGATTCTTCAACTGTTCAATGCATTAGTAGATCGACTTTGAATCGGACTACTAGTTCAGCAAACCAGGCAAGTTTAATAACAGTTTTTTAACCGACCGAAAGCCAGTTACTGATAAATTTTTGGGCTTATTGAAAATGATGAAGACCTTAGATGAAAATTGATATTTTTAACTATACCTACATACTTATAAAATATAAATACTAATCTTTTGTTTCGCAGATTTTGCTGAATTGGACTTAGTTATATGAAGAGTTATTGAACAACTTCTTCCAAATTATTTGAAAAAGTTTTTTATATCAAATACAATTTTAGCACTCTAACAACTTTATGTAGTTTCACTAATATGAGCAATGTAATCATTTATAGTTTATAGACGAAATATTGTGTATTGTGTTCCACAGTAGATATATTTGTGTATTTTATAGAAATATAAATTTGTAACAGAAATACGTCATCTTATTGCTCTGTTTAGTCCATAGTCTACCGTTAAATTCTTGAAAATTCAGGCTCTACCCGAAAACCACATTGAAACTTTTATATTTTCATTCTTAACTATGATACAAAGCTATTTTAGTTTTTACTTCTCATTAATTCAAGTTCACATTTACGTTCAAAGACTTTTTCGCTTGAATGAGTTATAGAATTTCTAAAACAATTGAGATGCTTATAAGCAGCCTGTAATGGAGCACTGGCTTCATTGGAAAATCCAAGAAGTTGTTTAGCAGGCCGCGCACCTAGAAAGTTTTTAAAGCCCCAAGCTAGCTTCTGCCTGTGGGAACGTGAAGAATAACCTGCCGACTCCAGCACAAATAATCAGTGTAGTACGCGTGTCTCGTAATTTCATTCGGATCAAAGATAGACGACAAGTGATAAAAGAAGACTCTGGTGACCCCATACGTGAAAAGCCGCGATCACCACGTACAACCCTATAGTTTATTACACATTCACACGCTCTCGCACCTCATACACTCACCCACACTAACACACTCACACATGCACACAAACACCCATATCTACATACATCCATACGCATATATTCATATGTACATGTACACATATATATATATATATATATATATATATATATATATATATATATATATATATATATATATATATATATATATATATATATATATATATATATATATATATATATATATATATATATATATATATATATATATATATATATATATATATATATATATATATATATAAATATATATATATATATATATATATATATATATATATATATATATATATATATATATATAATATACATATATATATATATATATATATATATATATATATATATATATATATATATATATATATATATATATCAGTAAGCTAAAGTCACTCACCCCATTATGTGATCAGTTCCCCTCTCCAGGTTCTTCCGTTAGTCGGTCCCCATTAGGACTCTAAGTATCAGACGAAAACGGCAAGTGAATTGGCACCAAATGAACAGATGATATTAAAACAATGTTAGTAGACTATGATATATCCAGTCAGGTGTTGCTTCAGATATTAGTACGATTGTATAGCCAAATTTGATACAAATAATGGTAAGTGCTGCTGTTGCAGTAATATTAATTAAACGATGAAGTATCCTGACGGCAAAATACATACGGATACGATCCGTACGATCCAATATACAATCGATCCAATATACAATCTGGATACGATGATGTTTCCAGACGGCAACGACAATATACGGAGGTTGTTGCAATAGTATTGAATAAACGATGTTATATACAGCCAAATTCCATAACAATAATTATCAGGATGTTGATGCAATAATATTGGATAAACGATGTCATATCCGGCCAAATTCAATAACAATAATGACCAGGATGTTGATGCAATAAAATTAAATAAACGATATGTCCAGCCAGATGTTGCTTCAGATATTAGAGTGCTGGTGTAGTTAAGTTCAATAATAATAATGGTAAGGCTGCTGTTGCAATCACATTAAATAAACGATGATATATCCAGCCAAATTCAAAGACAATATACGGATGTTGATGCAATAATATTAACTAGACGAGGATATATCTAGCCAGTTCCGATAACAATGTACGGATGTTGGTGCAATAATATTAACTAAACGAGAAAATATCCAACCGGATGTTGCTTCAGATATTAGAGTGCTGGTGTAGCTAAATTCAATAATAATAATGGTAAGGCTGCTGTTACAATAATATTAACTAAACGATGACATATCCAGCCAAATTCGATAACAATGTACGGATGTTGATGCAATAATATTAACTAAACAATGATATATCCAGCCAGATGTTCCTTCAAAATGGTAAAATGACTGTATAGCCAGATTCTATTAATAGCACCGCAAGGTTGGGGTTGAATCAATAGTAGCGAACAGTCTTCCACGTCACATAATCCCCGGATCGTAAATAAAAGCGGAATCAAGATCCCAGTAACCACCGATCGACCGCGAGTATATTGTTACACACCCTCTGCAAACGTCATTACATCCAGCGTGTTAATAAACACAATGCAAAACACCTAAGTTTGTTATTTCTGTAATTTTATTTTACACACGAATAATAGTTTTAGGACTATCTTATTCCAATTTAATTAACAGGACACTAATTAATCTTATTTTAACATGCGCATCTTTTGTTTTATTATTTATTTTTTAGGTTATTTCTTATTATAATTTAACTTCATAGCACCAAGAAGAAAAAAAACAAAATGGCTGAATGAGCCAACATACGAGAACCAAAAAAAAAAGTCCAAAGGTAAAAAGTCCAAAAAAGTCCAAAGGTAAGTAATGAATAATAACGTAATCAATTTACTTTGTTTTCCTCTCGATAGTTCGGGGGTACATTCACAAATTACATATATAAAATTTTTTCTTTGTGTTTTAGCCTTATGTATATTAGCAAATACTATAACAAATAAATTATTTTGGTTGTTTTTTTTTTGTTTATTTTATCTTATCATGCCAGTGACTGGTGCTCATGAATTTCACCGAAAACAAAATTTACAAAGTGCAATTAACATTTTTCTAGCAACGGATTTATCTTTTGGTTGGGCTTAAGGTTTGGGTAAATATTTGTTTGTTTGACGAACATGACACATGGGTCAGTTTATTCTAGACACGCCCAAAGATAATCGCGCACTGAATTTATTTATAATTTAACTATGACAAGAATTCGGAACTCGTTACACACAAAAAAAATGATACTATTAAAAGAAACATCACAATTGACATTGATTGTCTATTATTCTTTGGTTTGTTATAATCACAAAAATGTTGAGGATCACACGTTATATTTTTTTTTTTTTTTTTTTTTTTTTAATAAAATGTGTTGTGTAATAGGGTTTAGAATATGTGTCACAACAACACATAAATACCTTTTAAGACCTAGGTCTAGACCTGGGTCCCACAACAACTGGCGTTCTGAGGTGTAGATTAACGCTTTTTTTAAACATCTGTGGGTTGAAACCACCTGAGACTAAGTGTTCCGGCAAACTATTCCATTTGTACGCAGTTCGGACAAAGAAGTCTCTCTGCGATCTGCCAGTATGACAGCGCGGGATCTTTACCGTTTCACTGGTTGCGGCAGCCGATTGCCGAGTGGAACGGGGGTAAGAATAAGTTTGAGGCATGATGCCGCTGATTTCATCTGAGCACTGCTGATGACGATATTTGTAAAAAACAACGAGGTCAGCAACAGTGCGACGATGTTGTAGGGAATCAAGTTGTGATGTCAAAGTTCGATCACCTACAATTCGTATAGCTCGCTTTTGAACAGAGTCCAAGAGGGCCAAGATGGAAACAGAGGCAGCACCCCAAACTTGACAGCAGTACTCCATACAGGGACGAATATAGGACTTAAAAATATTAAAAAATTAAAAATAAATTGTCATCCAACTCACCAATCCAATATAAATAAGCTCGCTTTTCTTCACGGTGCTTGACATTCCATCAAATTCTTTGGGCAATCAGCAGAAAACACACCCAGATTACACATCACCAGCCTAGAATCGACAAAACCACCAATCTGCAGATGTCAAAAAATAATCAACAACAGAATAGAATGGAATGATAATAATAGACTAAGAGTGCCTATATACCCAAACACGAGTATTTATAATCAAATGAAGAGGCTTTGTTTAGATGATAATAAAAACGGTAAGCATTAACTTGTAAGTTTTTAACGATTACTAAACCCACTAAGAAGGTTGTGATGGGTTTCAATTAATGCATCATTACAAACCACTTCCAAACTCTCGAAAATAATTCAAAACTGTGTTTTTTGAAAAAGGTTTATCGATGTTAATTACCTACCCCATATCATAACTTGTAAAAAATTTTCAGAAATATGACCAAGTGTCCAATTTTACACCTTTTGAGAATATCAGACAAGATTTAAAGATTAATAGGTTAATGATCCATAGAGAATTGTAGGCTGTAAACCGGTGTCCATCATCTGTTAAAATTTTACTTTTGTAATTTAATCAATTTTCTTATCTAGTTTCACTTGAAGCAGATTACTTACAGATTAAAGTAAGTATTTTTCAAATTAACCAATCATATTAGTTTACCATCGGTTAATTGAACAACCGTTGTGTTGATGGTTATTTTAGTTTCGTTTAGAAATCATTTTTATCTGGCTAGCGATCGATTAGAAGTCCATTTAATTTACCCCATTAAGCTATTTAAAACTTGTTACTTAATTATGATATACGATATACCGATTCTAAAATTAGAAATGACTATTAAAGATTTTCTTTTGACATTCTTTCTAAGAATTTTCTATTTAATAAACAATTTTTATATTTTTATTTAAATTATTTTTTATTTAACTATTCAGAAAAGCAAATATCTTGCAAAATAAGATTCAGCCAAGCAAAATTCACAACAATAACATCATTTTATTACCTCATATCAAGTTAAATGTTAACATCCATAAAATTTTAAACGTTAAATTAACTCTTACCATTTATATATAATTCATTTGCCGGCCCACCGAAATGGAATGAAATGCCAAGTATTTACATAAAAATACCAAATTCTTTAACATTATAACCCTCATTTAACTCTTGAAATTTTTTATTTTCGTTTATACGCTGAACAACCTTAATTTATAACCCCAAAAATCACATAAATTCAAATAAAAAAAACATATTCATATACATAAATTTACAGAATATTTTATACTTCATTGATCCCTTTATTTATCCATTCATCATCAAAAATAATCATAAAACCAAATAAACAAGACAAAAAACATAAAAAATAATAATAATAATAATAAATACTCAAAAATAAAAAACAGCAACAATATTATAACAACAAAACAAAATATATGTATTTATGATTTTCCACCAAATTTCCTTTAAATCGGTATTTTTCTTCTTTTTTTGATTTTCGTTTTAGTTTTTCTTTCTATATGAACAAAATAATATAATGTGTGTAATACCTTTATTTTGAATTTTGTTTTTGTAACTAAAATTTTTTATATTAATAAATTAAAAGCTTACAATGTCAATTTATGGATACCCGCGACTAAGTTCATATCACATTGATGGCGCTCTTTTAATAATTTAAGATCTAATAATAGCCTTCGATTTTGTTTATTACAATGATTATCTTTAGAATCATCAAATGTTTTACGTTTAGTAATTTGCTTTAAATTATGATTATTTTTACTAGTAAGTTTAGTATTATATTTATTAGAGTTATTTATTTTATTACTTGGTTTTTTATTTTCAAAATTTTTTTTACTGTAATCGTTATTATCATTCGTCGATTTAACATTTTTATTCCTTGATAATAGTAGTAAGGATTTTCGATTTCGATTTGCTATCATTTGACTATATTCGTTACGTTTCTTTAATGCTGTTGTTGACTGAAAATCAAATAAAATAAAATTGGATATATTGGAAATAATAATGTAAGAAAATGTATAAAATGTGTTATTACTGATAAGAAAAATTTAGTATTATAGCCATAATTTTGTTAAAATCAAAATGTTTTATATTCATAAGAAGTACTATGTATATTAACTCTTTTTAACAATAAAAATCGTTTATTATTTTATGTGATGCTAAAAAACAATAAATAAGTTTTGTACAATATTTTATATTTCATTATAAATTTCGTGGTATGTTTTCGTGGAAACCAATAGGATGAAATTTAACAATTTTCTCCTTTTTTCTTAGGTTACGACAAACTATCACTTCGAAATAATAATGATAAAATGATTTAGTGAACGACTGTTAAAGCGCCTCAGTAGGACTACTCATGTTGTAAATAGAGACGCAAATTTAAAGAGCTTGTTACAGCAATACAGGTGATATATTGAAGGGAAATGAGTACACACTCAAAAATGTTCTGATTGATGCATCCAAGTTTAGAAAACAGTTAACCCCAGAAGAAAGTCTCTTAGAGACAGAAAATATTTGGTGGACACATCTTGGTTGAAATCAAGAAGAATATATCTTTAGTACGGTACTAGAGCACAGTGGTAAAGTTGGGAAGGAAAGACTAACAAGTTAGTTAAATTGACAACGTTCGGTGGTTAGTTTTCTCAAAGCTCAATTCAGCTATATTCATTTCTAGTTTAACTTAATTTTAGGTAGTAAATACGGGTAACCATATATTTTATATTATTGGCTTATAAATAAATGATGGCAATCACCAGAATAAAATAATAAAAAAAAGTCCATCTAAAGTTCTTAATATTAATTTAATCCACATTTAGAACAATCTTGATAAACAGTCAAAAATATCTACAAAAGTTTTTTCTCTTTTATTAAGTTTATCTCATACAAATCTAAAAAAAAATTAACATTCATAACAGAAACATTCGAAATGACATTTTAATAATAACATCAACAATCTTCATAATACCGTCCATTCCATCACCCTAATATTAATGAATTTATCTTCTCATGTCTCAACTATCTATAACTAAATTTCCTCTTAAATCTATCTTTAGTTATGATTTCCTTTTCGAAATTGACAAAAAAACATCAACGTAGGTGAAACGAAAAAAAAATCATATATTCTATGATAATACTACGTATATAGACGAGAACATGTATTTATTAAAACAAAATGGTCAAGGAGATAACAGATGGAATCTTTTTTTCCATCTAATAAAGAGATAGGAAAGAGAAGCGGTTTTCTATATACAAGAGTATAGTGAGCAAAAGAAAAACCATCAATTAAATTAATATTGCTACGTATATGCAATACAAAATCAATGTTTAATTTCTGAGATTTATGTTAAAGTTGTTGTGATTGAAGTGCCTTGTGTGATGATTCTTGTTAAATGCGTACACATCAGGAGTTACAAAACTTAATGGATGATATGGTTTTGAATATCATCAACTTTCCACTCCACATTCTTTTATGATTCCAACTTGTGTTTATGCTATAAGCTATACCTTTATAATTTTGCGTGAAAATTTCAGTAGATGTGGCAACAAATAGAATACAAAAATCAATAGAAAAAATAAGGGAATTTGTTTGTGTTATATTTTTTTTTTCATTTTTGAATTACCTTTAAACCTTTTATTTATTGAAATAAAAATAAAAATTATTATTCCAATAAAGGTATGATAAGATACAATTTTGTGTTTTATCTGTTGTAAAACTTGAAAGGGTTGAAAGAGTTTTGGAGTTGGAGCCACGAATAAATGGAATTTTAAAATGAATTTATGTTTTGCATTTAGGTTTGTTTGCTTCTTTAAGAATATTTATTTTTAATTTTTAATTTAAAACGAAACGGTAGGTATATGTATATATATTTTTTCAGTTTTAAGTAATGGTTGCTTACTGCTTTGAGTTTTCATTAATGAAATTATTATTGGATGGAAATTTTAAAGATATTATAAATGTGAAATAGGTTGTAAAGTAAGTAATTAATTTTTCCAAACTGAATTGAAAAGAGCACGTTTTTTTTGTTGTTTAACAAATTAATTTGAATTAATGAAGCTGTAGGCCAAGATAACATTATAATCAAATATAAGCTCTTTGTATGTTTAATTAATTAAACTAAGAATTTCATTGGAAAACATATATATGTATTGAAATTAAACTGAAACTGAAACTAAACTGAATTTTAAAAATAAAACTAAAGGGATGGGAGGGGGGAGGGGGTGTGACCATAGGAGCCACGCCAAGAACTTTCCGTAAGATTAAAAACTATCCAGTTACTGGATCAGGTATACTAAAATACCAAACATAAAAAAAATTATACCATATAATTTAACTGCAATAATAGACCAGACAAATTAGGTTTTTGCGAGGCAAAAATTAGTACCAGGATGAAAACTATTGGATATATAAGAAAATATTGCGCATATGATGGGAAACAAAAATTAAAGGTGCTCCGAGTTGCGGTGGTGAAATGGGGTGAGCTTTTAGGGGTAGAAAATGGTTTTTCATGATTTTCAGCAAAACTAGAGCTTCTATCGAAAAAAGGTAAAAAAAAGGTTATAGGTAATAAAAAGGTCTATAACTTTTATTTCCACCATTTTTTCACATAACCTAAAATTTGCTGTGAAAATAGACAAAACCGAGGAATAAAGGGTTTTTCGTTTTTAATTTTTATCTCCCACAAAAAATTTTTGTTTTCCACACAATTTGGTGAAAACGTACCTTATTATGTTCCTAATGCGCTGTAATTTTTTGGAATCAAAATATTTATTTTTACGTTTAATTTTGATTTTAAACCAAAAAAATGACCTCATTTTCACACAAAAATTCTTCTGTATAGGAAACAGTTTTTTCAAAAATAACACTAATCATTATATTTGTTGAAACGTCTACTTTTAGATGGTGTAAAAAAAATAAGCATCACCAAGGAAAACTTTTTCAGGTAATGCGAAAACTGAATAAACTTGATTTTAAAAAGTTATTTTTCAATCATTGTTTAAAATTTTTCATCATTTGTTAAAATTAAAAGGTTGAAATACTTAAAAAATATAACATCATTTTTTTTTGAAATTTTGTGGACAACTAAGCTCAAGTAAGCAAGAAAATAATTTGAATTTTTCAATTCGAAAGTATGGTTGAAAATGCCTTAGTAAAAACCTGCATACTAATTTTAGTGTTTCGGATGAATTCGAAAGACGATGAATCCGACTAAAGCGACGACTATTTTGCAATTGAAAATTCATCATCATTTATTTATTTAAGTTGAATTTCTCCTCTGTCATTAGACTCCTTATTATGAAAATGTTTTTACATTACATGTTAATTTTTATATTAAAGTTGTAGCATTCTACATTACTTTTGTGTAAATTAGTAGGATGGCGAATATTTCTATTCCTAATTAACATCAGTCATTACTGATTGTTTTCAATCAACGTGATATCAATTACTGAAACTTGGTCAATTAAGATATAATGTGACATTAATGAATTAAGTAATTAGAAATCGATGTAGTATGAGGTTTACAATATAAGCGAAAATATTTAATTTGCCAGATATTAAATATTATGTTCGAAATGGTATCAGCCAGAAAAAAGTGCTTTTTAGATTTACAAAAATTATAAATTAGATTCAAGTGACATTTATAGAAAAGAAAATCTCATAATAAAAAAATGTATTTATAATTAAGTTTAGTAATATTCAGTAGTATTTAATTTTACACAAAATAGTTTATAACATTATTCATAACATAATATTTGGTAACGCCTTAAATCGTTGTCACAGGGTAGAAAATTATTAATTGTTAATTATTTTTGTTAATTGCAAAATAATGTCAAACCTGTCAAAGCAAGCACGTAACTCTCGCGTAAAGTCCTTCGTTTAAAATTTAAAATTTGTAGTTTTTGCAAATCAAATGAATATGAAAATTTTGAAAATCGTTGAATAAAAATTTCAAAAATACTTAAAAAATGTTTATACTGATGAACAGACGTAAGCCATTTTGAAGTTAATGTAAAAAACCTGAGCTTTACGGCCTTGCATCATAATGTACTATTTTAGGCAAAAAGTTATAAAATTTAACTTTACTGCCTTTAAGGTTAATAGAAAGTTAAAGTCTTATTTTTTTGACCCCGCAGGAGGGATCGATTTTGATCGATTATGATCAATGTTGATCTACGGGTCTGACTACCCTGCGTACTCCAGTCCCTGCCATTGACATATGAGTTAGCGTGAGATATCACATACCACTGGCAATGGCAGGAGATGTCATTAGCCAAGATGATATCTTAGGGTGCTGGCGGACGAACTTTAATTAGTCAACGGCAGCACTTCCAGTCTTAGCTGGGCAGCGTTCCGTAGCGGTACCGCTCATTAGCTCTTCCGAGGAATCGAACCAACACGTAGTTATGTGTGGGCTTTGTGCCTCGGTTGAGGTGGTGGGCGGTACGTCTGGGGTGCGCTGCATCAGCTGGATATTGGCATTTAGTTTTGTTTTGTTTTCTGCAAATTTCTCACAATTTGTTTTTCACTTATTATTTTGTTATTATTTCTTCATCTTATCATGAAATATTGGCATATGTCTTATTTTGTAGTATGATAGGATTTTTTACTTAGTTATGCATTTTAAAATAAAACACAAAAAAATAAAAATAAACATTTTGATATATATATGGCAGTACAACCGAAAAAAAATAAGTCTGCAAGTGGTAAAGCAAATTTGCGCAATCCACCCGCCCATAAAGCGGCATGTCCACGGAATTTGCAGGGACAAAACATATATGAATCAATAAAAAATTTTAAAATACATGTTCAAAACATCTGCGGATTGAACGCTAACCATGACCACGTGCAACATCATCTTGAGCACGACAAACCGAACATTCTATTCCTTACAGAAACACAAGTTTCTGAAAATTTTCTCTTTATAGAATCGCTTAATTCCAAATATAGGCTCGAATCAGCTTTCAAACTCCATCAGGGCGTATGCGCATTCATTCATGAGAGTGTTGCGTACACGCGCTTTCCAAATTTTGAACTACACGGTGACGGCTTCAATACAATGGTTTTAAAGATTTGTCTTCCAGAAATGACTTTTTTTACAATAGCTTTATACCGGTCCCCCAACAAACGTAACCCAAACTTTTTTAATATACTGACAAAAATTATGGACGAGATTAGAGCAAAGTCCCCTAATTGTGAAGTTAAAGTTACCGGTGACTTCAACGTCCACAACAAATCATGGTTGGAATTCTCCAAATCGACCGACGATGTTGACAATAGTGGAAAACTGGCAGAAATTTTTGCCGCGTCTCAGGGCCTATTCCAAATTGTTAAAAGCCCGACTTTCACTCCCCGTAATGGCGGTGATAATAGTTTTCTACTAGATCTCTATCTTACCACAATGCCAGATATTACGAGTGTCGATGTTGCGAAAGGTAGTATTGGAAATTCTGATCATTATTTAATCTTATCAGTTATCAAAACTGATTTACTTAAAACTACAGCTCCCAAACCCCGTAAAATATTTCACTACTCAAAAATGGATAAGAGTGGTCTTCAAAATTTTTTCCATGGTTTCCCTTTCGACCGTCATTGTTTTTACACTGACAATGTAAATGTTTCTGCTCAAAACTTTACAGAAACCATCCAATTTGCTATCAATAAATTTGTCCCTTTCTCCATAGTAAAACCCAAACAAAAATACTTGTATTCGAAAGCTGCCAAAACGGCACTTAGAAACAAACGTAGATCATTTAATATTTGGATTCATAACAAAACTCCCACTAATCGATCCCAATATCTAAAGGCCAACAAAATATCTAATCGATTATCTCAAACGAAAAGTCCGAAATTGACAGAGCGAAAGCCTCAAAACTTACGTCTATGTCTGTTTCTGACAAGAGTTTCTACAGTGCCATTAATTCTTTAAATTCTGGTACAAAATTTTCTATTCCCCCTATTATTGATGGTGATTTAATCGTCAATGATCCCGCAAGAAAAGCTAACTTGTTCGCTGAACGCTTTGCTCTGAACTCCACTGTTTTGGAAACTCCTAAAGAAATACCCCAAATCCAGTCTTCAGGAGTTAATATGAATGAACTTCACTTCAAACCCAAAATAGTCGCTAAACTTTTAAAGGGGTTAAACATCAACAAAGCATCAGGAATGGACAATATTCCACCCATTATTTTAAAAACCTTTTCCAAAGAACTTGCACCAACTTTAACTAAAATATTCTACCAATCCTACAAATCTGGTATATTTCCCTCGTGCTGGAAGTTGGCAAATGTCCAGCCCGTCCCCAAAAAGGGACCAAAATCCGATATCTCAAATTATAGGCCAATAGCTTTACTATCGGTCCTATCCAAAGTCTATGAGCATTATATTAATACACATATTTCAAAATTTCTGGAAGAAAATCATTTAATATCCGACAGCCAATACGGTTTTCGAAACAAAAGATCAACTACCGATCTATTAAACTATGTAGCGCATTGTTGGAACAGCATACTTGATAAAGGTGGTGAAACATACGTTATCGCTTTAGACATCTCCAAGGCATTCGATCGAGTCTGGCATGCCAACTTAATCAACAAGCTCGTTGCGTACGGTTTTCATCCCAATGTTGTGAAGCTGATTCAAAATTTTCTATCCGACCGATACATTTCGGTCTCCTTAGACGGATATTCTTCTGAGTCTAAACTAATTAACGCTGGTGTACCCCAAGGCTCAGTATTGTCCCCAACCCTATTTTTGATTTATATCAACGAATTGTTGAAAATCACCAGCAACCCAATAAATAGTTTTGCAGATGATAGTACTCTGCACAAGTCGTTCGAACCCCTTCCTTCAAAAGGTAAAATGCACGAACGAATTAATCCTGCCCGGAGAGACGCTGCCATAAACGTGAACAAAGACCTGAATAAAGTCGCCGACTGGGGTGACCAAAACCTTGTCAATTTCAACTCCACCAAAACACAGCTGTTGATTGTTTCCAGATTAAAGACCGAGTTCCCCAAAGATATTTTATTTAGTATGTGTGATGAACCAATAGGTGAATGTAAAAACATTCGTTTATTGGGTGTCGCAGTTTCAAATGACCTACTCTGGAACGATCATGTAATGGCGATGGCAAAAAGCGCGTCTAAAAAACTCGGCCTCCTAAATAGATGCAAAAAATTTTTCACTCCATACCAATTGCTCCATGTTTATAAGTCCTATATTCGTCCCTGTATGGAGTACTGCTGTCAAGTTTGGGGTGCTGCCTCTGTTTCCATCTTGGCCCTCTTGGACTCTGTTCAAAAGCGAGCTATACGAATTGTAGGTGATCGAACTTTGACATCAAAACTTGATTCCCTACAACATCGTCGCACTGTTGCTGACCTCGTTGTTTTTTACAAATATCGTCATCAGCAGTGCTCAGATGAAATCAGCGGCATCATGCCTCAGACTTATTCTTACCCCCGTTCCACTCGGCAATCGGCTGCCGCAACCAGTGAAACGGTAAAGATCCCGCGCTGTCATACTGGCAGATCGCAGAGAGACTTCTTTGTCCGAACTGCGTACAAATGGAATAGTTTGCCGGAACACTTAGTCTCAGGTGGCTTCAACCCACAGATGTTTAAAAAAAGCGTTAATCTACACCTCAGAACGCCAGTTGTTGTGGGACCCAGGTCTAGACCTAGGTCTTAAAAGGTATTTATGTGTTGTTGTGACACATATTCTAAACCCTATTACACAACACATTTTATTAAAAAAAAAAAAAAAAAAAAAAATATAATCAAAGCGAATGTAAGGTAATGCAATTTATTCATTTTTTTTTTAAGTTTTCATATTTTTACGGCGGCAGTCGCCGTTCAACTGTCGCCATTTTTTTTCCATATTTTTACGGCGGCAGCAAAGTAACATAGTATTTTGAAAAAACTCATCGAGTGATTATAAAAAATTTGATGTATTAATTTGGTATTTATAAAAAATTTAAACGTTTTCCGAAAACTAGTGTATTTAATTCGGAGCTAAAATGACCTTTTGTGTTTCGTCTATAACTGTCGGGACCGCTATTATCGGCCGCTAAGCTATAGACGCATTCCATAGGTGAGATGAAAACATTTGACGTTCGTGAAACTGCCTCACTCGAGGCTTAAACGCGTCTCGTTTAACAAATTTTCACCAGCGAAAAGACATTGTTTTTATCCCTTGTTTTAGCAAAATTTGCTAAATTCTATAACATTATTGAAAAAAAAACATTTTTACAGGAGATTAATCTGGCATGAAAATAGACTTTTTAAATGCTATCGTAGACAAAATTAGTAATTACTTCGTTGGTTGTTAATTATATTTATTAATTTTAATAATGTTCGTCAATCAATATATAAAAATAGACTTTGTTTAACCAAAGTGAAATTTATTTGCATTGGGCAGAGTTAATTTGTTTCTAGGAAATAAATAAAGAAAATTAATTAATATCTATCTAACTGTAAATTTTAAAAAATGATGAAAAATTTTAAACAATGATTGAAAAATAACTTTTTAAAATCAAATTTATTCAGTTTTTGCATTTCCTGTAAAAGTTTTCCTTGGTGATGCTTATTTTTTTTTACTCCATCTAAAAGTAGACGTTTCAACAAACATAATGATTAATTTATTTTGGATTTTTGAGATCAATTAAACTCAAGTAAGTAAAGAAGTATTTGGAATTTTTTTCAATTCAAAGTTATGGTTTGAAGTTTCTCAGAAACAAAAAAAAACTCCAATTCACATTTTTCGTGTTTCGGATGGGTTTCGAACCTACCCTCGTCAGTGCCCGGCTCGAATCCTTGGGCAGATACGCCATCGATTATGCCGTTGAGGCGATGACAGTTTGAGAGTTGAAACTTCATCACTTATTTATTTTTTACTTAAGTTGAATTTTTCCACTGTCATTAGACTCGATATTATGGAAATGTTTTTTACATTATATGGGATTTTTTTGCATTAAATTTCTAGACAATATTTTGTGTAAATTCATAGAATGGGGAACATTTCTATTCTAATTAACATCCTAGGTCACGATTGTATAGTCATTATTGATTGTTTCCAATCAATGTGAAATCAATGGCTGACACTTGGTCTATTCGTAGATCTATATGTATTAACATTAGACTACAATAAGGAAATTTAAATTTATTTGGGATTTTTGAGATCAATTAAACTCAAGTAAGTAAAGAAGTAATTGAAATTTTGTCAATTCAAAGTTATGGTTTGAACTTTCTCAGAAAAAAAAACTCCAATTCACATTTTTCGTGTTTCGGATGGGATTCGAACCTACCCTTGTCAGGGTAGGTTCGAATCCCATCCCCTCGTACATTAATGTTTTGTTTTGAAAAAACTGTTTCCTATACAGGAGAATTTTTGTGTGAAAATGAGGTCACATTTTTGGCTTAAAATCAAAATTAAACGTAAAAATAAATATTTTGATTCCAAAAAATTACAGCGTATTAGGGACATAATAAGGTACGTTTTCACCAAATTGTGTGGAAAACAAAAATTTTTTGTGGGAGATAAAAATTAAAAACGAAAAGTCCTTTTTTCAAAATCATGAAAAACCATTTTCTACCCCTAAAAGCTCACTCCATTTCACCACCACAACTCGGAGCACCTTTAATTGTTGTCCCATCATTTGCGCAATAGTTTACATCCTGTAACTAATTTTTTCCATTTTTTGCTTGTTTTGAAGGTATGTAGACTGGTCTATAAATACAAATAAAAAACGCAAAATTACAAAACAAATTTGAAAAAAAAGTCAACAAAAAGTGAATGATCATTCATTATTAGTTGTTTTGCTCTTACTTGACTTTACCAAAGCATTTGATAATATTGGTCATGATAGTCTTGTTAGTAAACTGAAATACTGCTACAAATTTTGTAGTGCTGCACTTAATTTAATTTATTCATATTTAACATCACGATATAATATTACTAAGACTGGCGAGTTATATTCTTCTCCGTTACCAACTACAACAGGTGTTCCTCAAGGATCTATCTTAGGACCTTTGTTTTTCTCAATGTTTGTTAATGACCTTGCCTATTGCATCATTTCTTGTCGTTTTCATATGTTTGCTGATGACCTCCAACTTTATTATGCTTTTGATAAAAGTAAAGTATCTGAAGCTTCAAATTTTATTAATTTAGATCTTCTTTCTGTTGCAAAGTGGGCTAAAACTAATGGTTTACTATTAAATGCAGCAAAAACTCAGGCTAACTATCCAGACCACAGATGGATATTGTTAAACCTGTTTTATACTTGAATGACATTGAAATTATTTTCTCTGATAAAGTAAAAAATCTCGGCGTTATCTTTGATAAACATCTATGTTGGTCTGATCATATATCTAAAATTTGTAGTAACATATACAGTTCATTATATAAGCTTAAGAAATTCAAGATGTTTACCCCTCGACACACGAGGTACATGTTAGTCAAATCCTTGTTAATTCCCATATTTACATATGGTGATTTATTATTTTATAATATGAAATATATGTCTAAATCACGACTTAATGTATGTTTTAATTCTTGCATTCGATATATATATGATTTAAAATTAACTGATCATGTTACACCCTATAGAAATTCTATTATCGGTTGTTCATTATTTACTTATTATATATATCGTGTAATATGTTTTATGCAGAAATTAATTTACTCATCTTGTCCAAATTATTTATTTTCTAAATTAACTTTTGGTAAATCTAAACGGACTATTAATCTAATTGTTCCTAAGTGTCAATATAATATATGTTCTGATAATATTCTAGTTGATGGTACTTTGTTATGGAATGAATTGCCATATGAACTTAAAAAACCATGTAACCATAATCAATTTAAAAAACTTTTAAGAACACATTTGGAAATCACCCAACCCAAACTTTTATAAGATGAAATTTTATAATATAATATATAAATTTAAATTTATAAAAGCATAAATAAATAAATGTTTCATAAATAATAAATAAACAATACATAAATTATTATTTTAATTAATTTAATATAATATATTTTAATTTTTTTTTTTTTTTTATACCTAATCAAATTTATTTATTGTTAATAATTGTTTTTTTTTTAAATAAAAATTACATACTTAGAAAGGGCCCTACAGTTGTTTGTAACTTCTGAGAGGAGTACCCTACTTGTAATTTATTATGTATAATTAAATAAATAAATAAATAAATATTAGCTCAATTAGGGTTTTAAAAACCTAAAATACGCAAAATTAAGATTTATTTATTATACGACACATCAATTGTAATAATTTAAATAGAATTAGAATGTGTGTGTGTAATCATATTTAAATTTAATAACATACTAACACTCAGACTGCAAACTAAAATAACTTATCTAGACCGATTCAGAAGGTATTGAAATGTGAAGATATCATAAAATGTCAATATCAAAAATGATCTCCAACAGTCCAATACAATAACCTAACATATCGGTAAGATAAAAGGTCAGTATTTGTTTGATGAACACCGACCACTATACACAAGACACCTCAAAAGCAAATTTGTTCTATCTCATGTTAACTGAAATATTTAACCAAAGATTTGTCAAAAACACATCATAGCTGTGGTTGTTGTTGTGATATATTTAAAAGAATAGGATAAAGCTATTTAACCGAAAGTGACAAACCGGAAGTTGCAAAGTTACTATGAACATTACAAAAACCTTATGCTCAAGTTTCAACAAAATTGAATGTCCGGACTGAGTGATATTCAAGTTTTAAAAAAACGGTTGTTTAACGATCAAACCATCCTTCCGACCCCTTTTCCAAATTTTGAAAATAGCTCATATTTTCCATATTCAAATAAACCCAAATGTGTTTGCGGCTCATTTTAATTCAAAAATTTCATCAAGATCTCATGGATTTGCGTAACGAAAATTTTCTTAAAAAACTCTAAAAGTAAGATAGCAATTGTTTATACAAATGTCATTATAAATTGTTGACATGATGACAAACAAAATGGGAGGTAAATGGTCTTGATAACGTTATTTATTCTCGTAATAACGGCAAGAGATAATTTTCAGTTTTTTGGAAACCACTAAAAGACAAATGAAAAGATTTCGTTAAAAAAATACTGGGCTGTAAGCTACGCCAAAATACATCGATTGTAACCATTGCCGTTGAAATTGGATCATCCGTTGTTGAGAAAGCGTTGGAAAAATATTTGTTCACATACGACGATACACACACACATACATACGCACATACATACACACATATATACTGCCAGTGTAAAATGGCCTAAATAGCTCCAGGAGGTCTTGAAACGTATATATAAAAAAAAAATCAGGTTTTGAAAATCGACCCAAAAACAATAACTTCCCATATCGGGAAGTTAATAAACAGTTGACCAAGCGATCCACTCACGAACCTCTGACCTTTGTGTCAAATTTAGAAAATAACTCAGATCTTCGATATTAAAGTAAACCCGGTTGCGTTTGCAACTCATTTACCAAAATTTCATACAGATAGCATGCGTTTGTGTAACGAAAATAACACGTAGTTGTTTCACATTTCCTTAAAAAAATCAAAAACTAAAATAACAATGGTCTATACAAATATCATTATAAATGTCTGACACGATGACAAACAATATGGAAGCTTCATGACCTTGATAGAATTATTTAGTCTCATTATATTTGCAAGAAATAATTTTCAGTTTTTTGGAAACCACTAAAAAACAAATGATTCAATTTCGCTAGAAAAGGACTGGGCTCTAAGTTACGCCAAAATACATCGATTGCGACCATTTTCGTTAAAATCAAGCAATGCGTTGTTGAGAAAGCGTTGGGCAAAAATTAATCCACACACAGCGATACATACACACATATAGGGAAAATATCCAAAACCAGAATGTTTGCATATTCACTACATAAATCTCCAAACAATCAAATTACGATCCAAAATTGGAGATATGATAATTTTCAAAAATTTTAGAATGATACCATCACTTCACCATATTTCAGTAGACTAAAATCATGAAAAAGTACTCATACTAAGAAGTCCTTAAAAAATCCTAAACGATTTAAACGTTGGTTGGCTTAAAACATAAAGAAAATCAAACTCATCAAAGCCCCAAAAACCAATTTATATTTTTTAAAAGCTATTTTGTCGCTTCCGGAATTTTTATGATAAAATGGATAAAGAAGTGTTGAAAATATCAAACACAATATAATGTGATACAGTAAAACCCAAAAGAAGTGATATGATGTTTGATAAGACAATTGAGAAGTTAAGAGTAAAAATATAAAAAAATCAAAAATAATAACAAAAATTGAGGATGTTTATAAAATAGCTTAAATGTTCTGGCAAGTCCTTAAAAATAATCTAATCGGCTTATTTGTGAGGATGTTAAAATAAACTATCTTTTATTTTATATAAGATGATTATGAAGGAAGAAAACAAATAGCACATCAAGCAAGAAATGGATGTCATTTCCTGTTTCATTCAAAATGTTATATAACAATATTCTGATTTGCTAGACTGATATGGGCATAAATATGCTGTGATATGATACAGTTTTCTTATATATATGTAACACAATATTTAACTGAGTGTTTGTGAAATGATAAGAAAAGGAAATTAGGGTTATTAGAAGAGTATTTTATTTTCTTATAATTTGCTATTAATTATTTGTTGATTTGTTTCTAGGGTTGAGCTAAAGTGTTACATAAAATATTTAATTAGTGTGTACTAGATAGCTAGTGATTACTGAAAAATAACTAATTGGTCATAAGGAAATGATAAGAGAAAATAATATTTAATGAACAATTTAACGGTAGCTTACAATAAAATAAATTATTGTTATAATTATACGAATTTATTAGTTTGTTAAAATAAGAAATGCTTGGTTTAGATATTACAAATTGTTGATTTAATTATATCTACATATGAAAAATGGGCTAAGTTTTGCTTAAAATATTTATCAATTATATTATACATAACGCGTATCTACATGATTGTCAAGAATTTTTTCCTTTTATTGTATTGTTTTTTAGTTAATAAAAATTACAATGCATTTTCTGAAAAATATTACAGAACGTATAGATTTTAGTACGGAAAATGTAAAATTTGTGAAAAGCATCAGTTGTAATTCAGGATTGCCAATTGCGACTCAGATAGCATTAACGGTAATTGAGAAAGCGACATTTGCAGGAAAAAACAATATTTAAATAATGTTTCGTATTAAAATATTATCTTTCATGTAACTTTTTAACGACAAAAATTAATTGCAATTTAAATGTAAGAATTAGGTGTTATTCATTTTAAAAGATTGGACATATTCAGCTCGATTTATTTTGTATGCTTCAGAATTCACTTTGAAGTAGTTATCTAATTAATTTGATGTTAGAGTCGTCTTTTACCATCAACTCGTTTAATCTTCAGTAGTTTTAGACTATGTGTCTCCTTTTGGCAATATAAAGAAATGGATTGTATTCAATGATATGCGGTCTTATACTTTATTTCTAACATTGCAGCTAAAGCTATCCAATCATCACCTCTGTTACTAACCTATTACAATTTTTATTACTCTTTTTGAACTACTTGATGTGGCTACAATAAGTAGCCGAAGTGTTTTACGTTTTTAATATTAAACATACTAATGGCATCATGTCCTTTGCACGTTTTTTAAGTTAAAGTTGAATCTAAAGTTTTTCAGTTTTTATTGATAAGAAAATTAAAAATGATTGGTTCCTACTTTTCATGAATGCAAAAATTCTACAATAAGAAGTCCAAACTAGTTACTCACCTTGCTTTAAATTGAACAGTAGTTTATCTATTCAAAAATAAATAGGATAGATTTGATTATATGATGTTGTAAGATCAAGTAAGACCATTGTTCTATTTCAATAGTTTTTAATTTTTTAGTTCTGTTATGTACTTTTGTTTGTAAACGGCCTGCGTTAGCTTTCTTTTGCTATAATAGATGTATAACATATTTTCACTCTGTATAAATTACTCTACTTTTAGTAGTCCTATATATTTATTCCTGTATGAAGATTTGTTCTCAAGCTTGAGTGCATCTGTGCAAAACGTGCACAGTGCTATACGAAATGTTGGTAGTCGAAATCTAACATCAAATCTTGATTCCCGACAACATCGACGCACTATTACTGATCTCGTAATTTCTAATAAATACCGTCACCTGGAGGAGTGGTTGGATGAAATGGCTCAAACATATTCTTTTCCCCATTTAATCATCACTCAGTTTGTGCAAACAGCTAAATTATCAAGATTACTTCCGGTGGTGACAGTATGTAATTTTTTGTCCGTACAGCGTATAAATGGTATGCGTAAAATAAGAGGTTTATCAGCACCTCTTAAAGCATGTTTTGTGTGTGATATAGGTTTTAAAAGGCAACTATGTGTTGTTGTGACACATACAGCAACAAACATAACACAAAACTTTTTACTTAAAAAAAATTTAATAACAGTCTGTTGAGTACTTGTTACTTTACACAGGATAAGTTTAATAGTTAATCAATAAAAAAAACAACTGCTATTGTTTTTATTATATATATATATATATATATATATATATATATATATATATATATATATATATATATATATATATATATATATATATATATATATATATATATATATATATATATATATATATATATATATATATATATAAATATATGTATATATATATATATATATATATATATATATATATATATATATATATATATATATATATATATATATATATATATATATATATACATATATATATATATATATATATATATATATATATATATATATATATATATATATATATATATATATATATATATATATATATATATATATATATATATATATATATATATATATATATATATTTTGGTTTGTTACACCATCGTAAAGATCAACGGAAAATAACCTATGTTTTTTGTTAAATAACTATTAAAGCTATTCTGCGTAAGTAACAAGTGCTCAACAAAATCACTTAATGGTGTTGGTCGTTAAGTTTGATAATATTGGTTGTTTAACAATCATTTGAATATTTACGCAATGTGCAAACAAGTGCCAACGGAAAGCAGTGTAAATTAAAAAAAATTAAATAAAACACTCAAAATGCATCTTAATAATTCACTGGCAATCGCTTTTTATCTAAACAACTTTTCAAAATTTTATTTCATCAAAATGTTTCAAAACTCTATAAAATTAACTAAAGATACAAGATTGATACAACAAAATCAGACGCACTAAATTATAATTGTACGACACTAATAAAACCGTTCGAAAAAAAAAACCAAAATGTCAACTTCCTTTTCATAACCAAAATTTTATGTAATTTAATTAAAATTTTACTCCTTTTCTTAAAACCATAATACACATAATACAGAAAACGAATCAAACCCAGACAATAAACATAACCCAACTGTAGCTGACAGTAAAATTAACACATCAATCGAATTTTTTTCTAAACTAATAAAATAAAATTGGATCTATTCCGGCGGTTCTTTATACAAACCCGACTTTCTAACAAAACAATTTTATCATTTACCTCTATATACCCTACCTTTATAATGAAACCCCAAATATGTTCCTCACATTCAAAACAAAATGTATGTTTTGTTCGTTTTGTACCTTTGATGGTTCAAAACATCATTCAACCTTTTCCCCCCAATTTCGTTTTTATTTTTTTTTTAAATATTTTCTTATTTCACTTCCAGACAACAACAAAAAAAAATTGCCCCAGCTGTAGGTACGAAGAAAAACTACAAATAATATTCAACAATCCCTTTTCGAGTCACTTTAATTTTATTTGTTGGTGTTATTTAAGAAAAGAAATAAATTGGAAAATTTTCACTTCAAAAAATAAAAAAAGGTCGTCCTTAAAAGAAAATGATGAGTATATATATATATATATAAATGTATGTATAGTAAAAATAAAAAATAATTTTCCTACCTTTGATTTAATAAAAAGTGATGCTAGAAGCTCTTGTCCACCCATTTTATGGGCTATGTTTTGTTGTACATTATAATTTTTTACAAGATTTTTATTATTATTATACATGAAAATTGATTTTTTATTATAAATTTTATGTTCTTCAATATTTTTTGTTTGATCATTTTTTACGAAATTATTTATTGGGGTTGATGATGATAGTGTTTCCTGAAAATAAAAAAATAATTTTTTGTGTCTTAGTTGATGTATTTAATTTATTTGAGGATAACAAAAATATTAATAAATTTCCAAAAAAACAGAAGAAAAATAGTCAAATTAATTTAATTTTTTGAATATAAATTGAACTTTCTGCTTTATTGTCTAAATATGGAAATTTAATGAACCTACTTAATGGCATTGAAATATAAAATATTCATTGTATTCTTTTTGTCTATTTATATTGTATATGTTTTTATTATTAGTTTTTTGTTTGTTTTTATATCAGTAAATCGTTTCTAATAATAAATTAGAATTAACATTGTTTGAAAATAATTTATACAAAAACATAATACATATTCACCCGAAAATCGTCCGTCAAAACATCAAGTATCAGCCACAACATTTTTGAAAAATTTATATTGTTTATTTTGGCTTTATATACTCATTAAAAATCAAGAGTTCAGGGACGTGTTGGTTGCTTAAAACACTCCAGAATTAAATCTATGAAAACAAACGTATCAGAATAAAACAAAACAAAATTGATCAAATGCTTTTGAAATATCTAAAGTGATAACATGTGCTTTGCCACCTTTAGCAAGTATGAGTCTCAATAGTGGGCTACATAGCTCAATAGATCAATTGCTGATCTTTTATTTCGAAAAAATCAACGTCATAAGTTTTCTCGTGATCGTTTTGCCATTTTCTGTCAATTTATTCTTGCTTATCTGACTTGGCATTTTATTGGATAGCTCGTTAGATCGATTTATGAGATTTTTTATATGAATCCAAATAAATTAGATAATTTTTTAAGAGACAATTTGGCATCTTTCAGCTAGTAATATTTTTTGATTGAGCAACGAAAAAAATAAAGAATTTGATTATACCAAATTGAGATATTTTTAAACAGAAGTATTTTCGTTCTCTGCGTAACAACAACAATGACGACGAAGTAATGAGAAAAATTTCTGTACTCTCTAGCTCTACTTTATAATAAATCAGTTTCATCACTGAAGAAATTTAATAGTGATCTGAATTTCCAATATAATCCTTATCGATATTGACACTCGTAATATCTTACATAGCTGTAAGATAGAAATCTATATGAAAACTTTTATGACAGTCATTATAATCTGTAAAAGTTTGGTTTTTGGCAATTTGAGACAGATCCTGTCGGCAAACCTTTTGGACAAATCTCCACTTTTGTCTTCGATAGTCTTCTTAGAGAAGTATAAACATCATGTGTTGTAAAAGTTGAAGTTTCCAATAACGGTAGTCACACACTTAAAAGACTTGACTCTAATTTCGTTGACCGTTGGTTAAAATGGGCAATTTTTTTGTAAGCACCTAGAATTTGTTTAAAAACAGATTCAAACTTATAAATTTTTTTTGTTATTTGAACTAGTTAAAGTGATATAAATATTAAATAAAGGACAATTTGATTTATTATTCCAAATATTTTCAAACTCTATATATTTATATTTTATATGGGTATATTTATATTTTGTCTATATTTTTTTCAATTTTTTATTATATTTTAAGATAATCGATAACTAAAAAATATGTCTTATCATATTTTAAAATATGCCAATATTCCATGTGTAATGGATAGCCTGGAAGAATGCTTGAACACGGTGTATTATAGCCTCTGATTCTTTAGTGTCATTTGTGAGTACCATAAGTAGCTTGTAATAGTTTTTTTTTATCCATCATTAACAGACACATTTTTCGTATAGTCTCAGATTCATTAGTTGTCAATTTTTTTATTAACATGTACAGCTCGTAATGGTTTCCCATCCATTTACCTTCAATAGTCATATTTCTATAGTCCCCGAAACCCATAGCTTCCTTATTTGTCCTGAAACTTACTTAAATTTTCAATAGCTGGACAAACGTATTTGAGAGAAAATTGAACAAATTACACTAGTTTTATATCTTAATTAATATAATATAATATTAATTAATTTGAACTAATTAAAAAATTTTCCTTAAATATTGTCTATATAAATAATAAAATTTAATCTTACAACCCCCTAAAATTGACGCGCGCTACGTTTCCATTCGATTATTTTCAATATACTACTTGAATTTGAATTTTCTAAACACCAACCGTAATTAAACAATGAAGTTTTCAAACCTCATAACAGCTGTGCGTATTTTTTTCCAATCGTCAACATACAAAGAATTACTATCTTGCTTGGTTAAAATATCCGATTTATCTTTGTATGAATGTAATATTTTGCTTCAAACAATCTTTCCGTTATTGAACTGAACTTCACTGTACTGATATAGTAGATTGTATTTTCGTAATACCTAAACATCATAACATCGATCGAACTTGCAATTAATTCATTTTAAATTCAATGATAAATGTTATTGATGTATCGGAAATGCTTGTATCACAAAATTATTTTTTTTGGGCAATAATATCAAATAACAAACAGTTTTGTGTAACTATAAAAAATTCCCAACTTGATGTAAATCAATTGTCCTACATCTAAAACCCTGTTTTTTTCGATACTGAAAATTTTGGCTATATAATAAGCCACTGTAAAAATATTTGGTCTCTTGTGCAGCAACTATCTCTCATGAATGTCGAAATTGCGGAAAATTTTGCATTCATGCTTTTTTCCTTAAAATTAAGTTTGCTATAAGTAGTGTAAATTTTAATTAGCCTCAATTTAAATTCAATTAGTGCAATTAGTTCAATTTTTTTTAAATGTTCCGTCCCGTTAGTGACAAATTTAGTTCAAATTTATATGTTTTGTGTGTCGTCGCGAAAACACAAACAGTTACAAAAAATTTTATATGTCGTGTGCTGTAAACAAAAAAACCAATTTACAAAATAAAATAATATATTTGTTTGTGACGTAATCCCAACAGTAAACGCGCTCTCCTAGTGCAATTTTTTTTTATATGTTTGTAAATTACAAACACTCTCTTGTGCAACTGATTATCTTTGATGAATGTCAAAATCGCATTTTGCATTCATGCATTCTCATCCTAAATTTAAGTTATATTTAAGTAGTGAAAATTTTTGTAATTAAATTAAATTCTGTTAAATTAGTTCAATTGGTGCAATTTTTTTGTAAATGATATGCCCAACTAGTTAAAAATTTAGAAAAAAAAATTTAATAGTTTTGTGTTGTGCAAAAAAATATATGAAAAGAATAAATCATACATGTTTGTGTTGTTTAACACCAAAGTTAAACCAAAAAAAAAATTATATGTTTTGTGCCGTTTACCGTGCGTCTGAATTATACAAAAAAAAAATTAATTTACAAAAGTGTTAAACAAAACCAACATACCATATATGTTTGTGTTGGACAAAATAACTAAAGGTAACAAGATTTCAAAATATTCCTTGTCAAATTTTAAATAGAAATTATGAATGTTGTTAATTGTTTATAATACTGATAGTTTTAGTATGGAAAATAAAGCATAAATTGTCTTATAAATTGTTAAATAAATTGTTAACTAAAATAACAGTAACTAGTGTTGGTACAATTTATTACGTTTTTTTTTGGATTTCGACGCATACGGCAACCATTGCTTTTCAACGTGTTGCTCCACAATCGTTGATACAAATGATTACCGTTCTATTTCGACGAATGATTTAACTAGTGTTGGTACAATTTATTACATTTTTATTTGGATTTCAACGCATTCGTCGACAATTACCTTTTACCGTATTGCTTTACCATCATTGATACAAAATTATTACAGTTCTACTTCTACGAATAATTTAACTGGTATTGGTACAATTTATTACCTTTTTTTGGATTTCAACGCATACGGCAACAATTACCTTTCAACGTATTGCTCCACAATCATTGATACGAATTATTACCGTTCTATTTCAACAAAGAATTTAACTAATATTGGTACAATTTATTACATATTATTTTTTTTTGGATTTCAACGCATACGTCGACAATTACCTTTTACCGTATTGCTTCACCATCATTGATACAAAATTATTACAGTTCTACGTCTACGAATAATTTAACTGGTATTGGTACAATTTATTACCTTTTTTGGATTTCAACGCATACGGCAACAATTACCTTTCAACGTATTGCTCCTCAATCATTGATACGAATTATTACCGTTCCATTTCAACAAAGAATTTAACTAATATTGGTACAATTTATTACATATTATTTTTTTGGATTTCAACGCATACGTCGACAATTACCTTTTACCGTATTGTTTCACCATCATTGATACAAAATTATTACAGTTCTACGTCTCCGAATAATTTAACTGGTATTGGTGCAATTTATTACCATTTTTGGATTTCCACGCATACGGCAACAATTACCTTCCAACGTATTGCTCCACAATCATGGATACGAATTATTACCGTTCGATTTCAACAAATAATTTGACTAGTATTGGTACAAATTATTACTTTTTTTTTTGATTTCAACGCATCCTGCCACCATTACATGTCAACGTATTCGGCTGTAATTGCTATAATTGTTACCATACTCACCTGTGATTATAAATGGATTCGGCGCTTATGTTCGCAACCAGATACAACGTTTCTACTTATCATTTTGATTCAACAACATTATCATTTAACGTTTCTACTTAACGTTTTATTCAACAAAATTATCCAACGATTGCAAGTTTATTGAACATTTCTACTTATCATTTTTTTTCAACGTTTATTATTTCAACATTATCATTTAACGTTTCTACTTAACGGTTTATTCAACAAAATTATCCAACGATTGCAAGTTTAATTAACGTTTTTACTTATCATTGTATTCAACGTTTATAAATACCAAATTATTCAACGCTGTTGATTGCAAGTTTATTGAACGATTCTACTTAACATTTTATACAACGTTTATACGTACAACTTCATACAACCTTTTGATATTCAAATATCTTCGTGAATTATCCAACGTGACCAACGTGCTGATGGAAGGCTGATACAATCAGGATAGGAGGTCGGGATTTAATCAAGGGGTGAGTAAATTTGATTTCTTACTTTTATCCTAATGATAAAGGGGTGTGAATAAGTGTGTGTGTGTGTGGGCGTATGTGAGCGAGCAAGGGGGTTGAACGTGCCGACCGTGGTTCTTTCGTAGAAGGGGGTCGCCAGAGTCTCAGTTTCACACTTGTATTTGTTTCCATTTCTGCAAATTTTCGTAAATAGCGTACATTTCTGTATTTGTGCTGAAGTAGCAGGGTTTCTTTATCGTTCCCATGGGCTGAAGCTAGCTTGGGGCAAGAAAATAAATCTCGCTAGGTACGCTTCCTGCAATGCCATTCTCATTGGTTCGCCATTGAGAAAGCGCTTCATTACACATGATAGGAGGTAAAATATCAAAACAAAAGGAGAAAACCAATTTTAAAAATTTACAAAACAAAAATTCTTGGTTGCCATCCATAAAAACTAGTAACCTCTAAACTGCACTTTACTACTTAGGAAAGCTCAAAACATTTGCACAAACAACATTTAACTAATTTTGAAAATAACCTAAAAAATAAGTTTGTATAAAGCAATCCAAAGTGGGTGTGGATTTGAAGCTACATCTAAAAGAATAACTAAGCCCATACTAAATTTGTAAACATTGCACAACCAACGGGAAGAGAAAGAAATAACCAACTTTGAAATTCATATCGAAAAATAACGCGGCTTTTTTTGGTAAGTAGAAGGAAAGCAGGATATAAAGAGTTGAAGGCGTTTTAAGGTTGCCTACATTAAAAAAGTAAAAACGGTGCCCTATTAGTGAAACTTCGGTGTCCATCCGAATTTCTCAAAAATTATAAGTGCTATCTACTGGAAATTTTCACTAGTTATAAAATGTATTTGTTCACAATGTCAAAACAGTCAGATTTTTAAAATTTAACAATTATCTGATAGTCAGGACGATATCTAATATCCATTTGAGTGATTTTTGTGATAATGTGATAGCAAAATATTACTTCGGTTTGAAACTCCTAAGTATTACATTCTTCATCTAAAAGTGAAATTCTTACCCCCCCCCCTGTTTTTGGCATTTCTCGACGTTTCAGGACCTACCGATTCTTAAAAAGCAACAAAAAAATGTCGTTATATCGAAAACCGTTGGAGCGATTTCAAAAAATATTTCTTTCTAAAAATAGGTTAACTTAATGGGACGAGCTGAAAGGATGATGTGTTCGATAACTGTACCGGAAGTGTGTCAAGATAATCGTTAAGTGTGTCAAAACAAGAAAATGTACGCATTTTTCACTTTCATTTTAAGTGATAACGAGGAGTAACATTGAATGAGGAGAAATCTTAATGATCGGCAATGGTATGTGAGAGCAAGAGGTTGATTATTGTATTAAGGCTGTTTTACACGGACCAGTTTTTTGTCCAGAAAAGTATTCATTTTTGTATCCAGTCAAAAATGGACATTTTTATTAACATTTTTCTATCCAGTTTTTTCTCTGTTTTGCACACAACCAGTTTAAACTGACTTCGCGCATGTGCCTATTTGACAATGTTGACAACATAACCTTTGTGTTTATGTAGGTTACACAACCAGTTTAAACTGACTTCGCGCATGTGCCTATTTAACAATGTTGACAACATAACCTTTGTGTTTTTGTAGGTTACAAGAACTGTTTTGTTTTGTTTGATTCTACGAAGGTAAAATAAATTCTTCGAAGATAAAATAAATAATAAATCGTAATAAATCGTAATAATAAATCGTCACTAGAGCTGACATCTGCGCAGACACGAATGGATAGAGTACACTAACTGTGCATAAACTGTTGTAAAAATGAAGAAAAAATAGAGCATGCTCTATTTTTTGCTCAGAAACTGGATGTATGTCCATTTTTCATTGGGTTACAGCTGCGCAGACGGCTACTGCGCATAAAATGAATATGAAACTGAAAATAAATTAGAGCTAGCTTCATTTTTTGCATAAAATGTCCATTTTTGACTGGATACAAAAATGAATACTTTTCTGGACAAAAAACTGGTCCGTGTAAAACAGCCTTTATAAGTGTGTAAAAAAACCGTTAAGTGTGTCAAACGAATGATATTCTTTTTTTTTAACCAATTTTAACCAACGTATAGGAACAGATGAAAAATATTAAGTTGTTGCAGAATAAATGTCGTTTTTTAGCAAAGAGTAATTTTTCGGTGATTCCAGATTTCACGACTTCTAAATAACAAAAACAGTTGGAAAATAAGTTTGAATTTTTGATTTGGTTATAATTTTTGAATTTTTGAAGAACGTTTTGAAAAGATTTTGTAATAATTTTTGTAATGATTTTAGAATTTTGAAAAAGTTAAATTTTTGATTTTATAATAATTTTTGGAATATTTTTAGAATTTTGAAAAAAGTTTCGATTTTTGATTTTGTTATAATTTTTGCAATATTTTTAGATATTTGAAAAAAGTTCGAATTTTTGATTTTGTTATAATTTTTGCAATATTTTTAGAATTTTGAAAAAAGTTTCAATTTTTGATTTTGTTATAATTTTTGCAATGTGTTTAGAATTTTGAAGAAAGTTTCAATTTTTGATTTTGTTCAATAAAAATTAATGAATACTTTTAGAATTTGATTTTTCGTGTTAGTTTTGTAAAAAAGCAGACTTGTGCTTGTGCTTTTACAAAAAAATTTTTGTTTTATATACATTGCTGTCCAAAACTAAAAACGATGTCCTCATAAAAGCCTTTGGTGGAAAACTATATAAAAATCCTTAACCCAAACCGAAGTCTTGATATCTCAGAGCCTTGAGATTTCAGCCCCTTCATTTTACTTCGATCTGAAAGACCTAAGTATTTCATTCATGAGCAAAAAGTGAAATTCTTACCCCCACTTTTTTTGGCATTTCTCGACGTTTTAGGACCTACTGATTCTAAAAAAGCAACAAAAAAATGTATGTCTGTCTACAGGCCGGCCGTCACAACCGACGAAATCTAGAAAACGGCTGAAGGGATTTTAAAAATTTTGGTTTCCAAAAATATGTACACTCAATGGAAAGAGCCGACAGGACGATGTGTTTGACAACTGTATGGAAGTGTGTCAAAAAATCGTCAAGTGTGTCAAAACAAGGAAATATGCGTTCTTTTGCTTAAAAACGTTCATTTTAAGTGATAATGAGTAGGAACAAAGAATGCGGTGAAATCTTAATGTTCGGGATTGGTATGTGATACCAAAAACTAGATTATTGCATTATAAGTCTGTCAAAAAATGTTGTCAAGTGTGTCAAAAGAAAGATTTTTATTTATTTTTCTACCCATTTTTTGGAAAAAAAAAATAAAATTAATTACATGAATGATATGAAATTTTATTATTATTATTAAGAATTATGGCACTATAAGCTTGTCAAAAAAATGTTGTCAAGTGTGTCAAAAGAAAAATTTTTATTTATTTTTTTACCCAATTTTTTGGAAAAAAATAAAACTAATTTTTTGTATGACATGAAATTTTATTATTATTATAGAGAATTATGCCATTATAGGTTTGTCAAAAAAATAATGTCCAGTGTGTCAAAAAATGATTTCATTTATTTTTTTAGCCAATTTTTTGGAAAACAAATTAGCTGTTTTTATGACGTAAAAGTAATTGAACATGAAGTTGGAAATTTTTGAATTTGTTATAGTTTTTGAATTAGTTTTGGATTTTTGAAAAAAAGTTTTTATTTTTGATTTTGTAATAATTTTTGCAATATTTTTAGAATTTTGGAAAAACTTTTAATTTTTGTTTTTGTTATAATTTTTGCAATATTTTTAGAATTTTGAAAAAAAATATTATCCTTTTTATATATGATTCTAAAATTTTAAAAAAAGATTCAATTTTTGATTTTTTTAGAATTTTTCGAATATTCTTAGAATTTTGAAAAACCTTAAATTTTTGATTTTATTATAATTTTCGGAATTTAGAAAAAAGTTTCAATTTTTGATATTGGGCCCGATTCAGTAAAATCTTTTATCGAAAATTTCTGTTATTCTTTTATTTTTTGTATGAAATTTTATAACGGGAAAATAAAATTTCATACAAAAAATAAAAGAATAAAAGAAATTTTCGTTAAAAGATTTTACTGAATCGGGCCCATTGTTATAATTTTTGCAATATTTTTAGAATTTTGGAAAAAGTTTGAATTTATGAATTTTAAGAACTTTAGGAATATTATTAGAATTTATAAAAAGTTTAAATATTTTATTTTATTCTAATTTGTGGAATATTACGTAAATGTAATTGAAAATGGAAATTTTTGAATTTGTTTCTCATATAGTTTTTGTGTTTTTTTTATCTAACTTATCACCGCATAGCAGGATTATCTCCGCATGGAGGCATCAGTTTTTGTTAATGTGTAATTTTTTTAATTTTTGGTCTACGGGTTTGACAACTCAGCTTACATCCATTCCCTGCTATTGGAATATGGGCTAACGAAAGATATCGCATACCACTGGCAATAGCAGTGAAATAATACTGCTTATATAGTATCTTAGGTGTGCTGGCAGATGAACTCTACTAGGTCAACAATGGCACCCCCAGTTTTGGTTATGGAATATATCTTGATGTGCTATCTTTAATCAATGTTTGAAACAGTGCATCACATGATCAAGGCATTATCCACTAGCTGGATTCTATTCAACAAAATTTTAGTTTGTTCGTGCGATTTTTTTTAAAACAGATTTGTTTTTTACCTCATATTCCCTTTATCCTATCATTAAATATATGGACTATGACATATTTTATATGTGATAGGATTTATTGTTTAGTTATTTATTCTTAAAAAAACATATAAAAAACAGCAAAAAAACTGCCCCAGAACGCATGTTTATTGTGAGAACTAGGTCTTAAAATGTTTTCATGTGTTAAACACATTTTATTAAAAAAAATAATAACAACTAGAGTCACTCTTTCAGAATTTGTGTGTGATCAATAAGGAAGGCTGTTTGCCACAAAATTATAAACAAATAATTTGTGATTTCATTGCGCTCGGCACCAAATTAAAGTATTTAATATTAGATTCTTGTATGAGCTTAGAATGAAGGCAATTCTTCACGAGGATGAAGTTTCCCGAAACGAGCGTAGCGAGTGGAGGGAATCATCCGAGTGAAGAATTGCCATCATCCTAAGCGAATACAAGATGCTATTTTATCCACGATATCAACATATTTCGTTTTATTTCCATTTTTCCTGTAAAAGTTTATATCGCCATATTGAAATACATTCATCAAAGATAGCATCGAAAAAAAAACAAGATTGTTTATTTTATATTTCTATATGATATTTCTATAGAACTGTTAAAGAATTTAATCAAATTCACTAGTTGTGGAATGACTACAATTACAATGAAAAATATACGCATATATTCTTTAGTAGTCGTGGATAAAGTATATTCCTGCACAGTTGAAAAAGTAACTGCAATATTTAAAGCAAGTCTTGCAATAGGAGCTATGCGTTACAGGTTATTATTGAATTGTAAAGTAAATGTTGCATTAAACCTAATTTCAATGCATTTCTATAAAATTTAAAACAGCTTTTGCATCATAATTTATTTCTATAGAACAGCTAGAAGTTTTAATGCACCTTGCTACAATTTAATACATTAATGAAATTTTAAAATTCACTAGAGTATTATCCATTTTAGAAATATATAGTTAAAATCGTTTCATGTATATTTTAGTTATCGCTTCTCAGCTGAAAGTCTATAATAATAGTGATTAAGGTGGTATGTATGGTTTAATTTTTTCCGTTGTAATTTTTTTATTTTAATTTGATTAATTTAGGCAGGTGCGTAATAATCAGAATATCTCGAAATTATGATGTAATTTGCATTAAAATGTCATACTAACAAAAATGTTGCGAGTAATTTATTTAATGCAAATAACAAACATTTTTAAACAACAAGCTTTTTTATTTTACTCCAAGAACTCTGTTAAATATTGATGCAAAGAGCATTAGTTTAACTTTATATAGCAAGCTTTGTATTGTTTTGTAATGGAAACTTCCGTAGGACCTATATGTGTAGCAATTTGCATTACATATTCAATTTTTTTTTAACTGTGTGTTATTTGAGAAGAAGGAATAGTTCTGTTATTTGGGGAAGTAAGGTTTAAACATTTTTAATTAGAATAAACATTTTTTAATTTTAATCAACAAAAAAATATTGTTTAGTTAAAATATAAATATTTTACGCTTCAAAACTAAAACTCATATCGTTTTGGTAAAGTCAATTAGAAAATAAAACTAATTGAGGTGTAATGATTATTTTTAATATAAATTCTGAAAGTTTATTACTTTTAAAAAAAATTTATGATTATGTATTATTTTTTATAAACCACTTTGTTGTATTGAATTGATTGATGCCAGTCCCTATTTTACAATGTTTGATTTATTTAAATAATGAACTAATTCTATTTAGTTTGAACAAAAAATAAATAATTTTTCAGTTCTGTTTAAATTTTTGTTCTAATATAATTTTAAACTTATTCGCATCGAAGTTTAGAATAAAAAGACGGATCCTTTTATTTTATGTCCTTTTATTCAAATTATTCTCATTAACTTGAATAGAAGGCATTTTTTCGAGAGCCACGGTAGTTCTATGAGAAACTATTACATCAAACCTTAAATTGATGCATAACAAACGAAGCTTACTAAGGACTTATTCGTAGGATTAAAATGAAGTGATATTACAAATTAAAACAAAATACATTTTTAATATCCTTCCAAAAAAAATGTGGCGTATAATAATTGTTAATTAATGATAAATTTAACTATTGATCCACATTTTATACCACAAATAGAAGGAAAACCATGATAGCAAAATGTATGGTTGTAATAGCAAAGAACTTAAGCATTATTATATTTTTAATTGTCCAAATGAAAGCTCCCTACTATATGAAAATGGAAAACATAAAATAAGTAAAAGAAAAAAATCGAAAACAACTATAAATTTATTCAAATTTTATAAAATTCCCTGTTGGATATCTCATTTACAATCAATTTATCTCATACCAATTGGTAAAATTTCTTGTTGTTATTATTGTTGTTGTTATTGATGTAATACTGCTGTTGTTGTTATTGTTATAATAATTAATGAGGAAATAATGAGTATTTCAAATGACAATATAATTTCATTATGTTTCCTTTTTCTAACAGTTTGAGTTAAAAAAAATAATAATAAAATTTCGAGATTCGAATTAAAATATAATTTTATTTCTATTTAATTTTTATTATTTTCTTTTTGCAGTGGAATTTTTTTTTCATAAAATAACATCCGAGACGATATTGGTCATGTTGATTTCTTTTCTAACGCAACTGGTGGGTTTGTTTGTATTATTACTCTGG
This sequence comes from Diogma glabrata, assembly GCA_963693315.1. Classification (NCBI taxonomy): domain Eukaryota; kingdom Metazoa; phylum Arthropoda; class Insecta; order Diptera; family Cylindrotomidae; genus Diogma; species Diogma glabrata. The sequence continues at coordinate 2,969,699 of OY856187.1, read as the reverse complement.
GTGCCTTACGTTGTACATTTTGGTTGTGTTTTGAATATTTTTTTTTAATTACGATAGATGAATTAGTGTTTTAGAAATGATTTGAATACAAAAATTGTTTTATTATAATAATTTCATCGAATTTTGTTTTGAATGGGGTGGCGGCATGGTGCTGATTATTATTTAAAATTCTTCGTTATGAAGTTTACTTCCTCTGAAACTGTTTTAATATTTTTATTTGTTTTATTTTTTTTATTTAAATTGATTTATTGATAAGAGTGTATTGTGCAGCATGGTGAATTTGTATGTTTGCTAACTCACTGAAAAATAGTTAACTTTTACACAAATTTTTATACACTTCAATATTTATATACTGTCGCATTTAGTTTTACACTTAATCGTGAAGCCTTATTATTATTTATTAGGGTTGAATAATAAATTCATACGAAAAATTTATCGATTAGAAAATATAGCTAGCTACTGCTTAAGATCGTTATGCACTTCATTGGCTAAATGAGTTTCTTTGGACTAGATAACGAAGTGCAGAACTCGCATTTTTTTAACGCCAATTTCGGAATTTATTATCATATTTCTATCGTTTTTTGAAAGACCGATATAACTACTAAATCGGATACCTATTACTTGGAGTTGAAACAAAAAGACGTTAAGTTTTTAAATTAAAAGGACCCTTTTACATATTAAAGGTACCCTTTTCAAAATGAAACGGAACTATCTTCAAATGAGCCGTGATATTTTCCAATTACGATTAAACCTTTATTACAGTTAGTCGAGTCAAAATAGGTTTTTACTTCCAAGTCCTCAGGGACAGGTCCGATTTTAAAATGTTTATTTTTGTATACTGTTTGAAATCAGAAACATTACAATGTGCGCAAATAAATATTTGTATAGTTTAAATAATATAAACATAATTTATGGAGAGACTAAATTTTGTCACGGTATTTATTAAATTTTAAATAGTAAAATTAATATGAAATATAATTATACATTTAAGAAATTCAATAATTTCAATTCGATGATTAAAGTGCAAAAAAGTATAATGAATGAATGAATGAATTATAATGAATAAGCATTTCCATAGTTCCACAGAACAAAATAAAGTCGTATTTTCATCTAATTTAAATTATATGAGTTGAAAATGTATGATTCATAGTAACATAACTCTCTCAATTTTAAAGCTACAACTTCCATTAAAAACTGATTTATAGGTACTTTCAAGGCTATAAGATGATATACATTCCAAATGGTTAAGGGTTGAACGACTCGAAAGGAGTGATCCGTGTACTATAACGCAAACTTGAAACAGTTATTTAGAACATTATTATTTAAAACAAAACCAATTTTTTGTTAAGAAAAACCCCTGATTTGTGTGAAATAGCTTTTTACGTATATTTTTTAGTTTTAGAGTTACTTTGAACAGAAGCCATAACTTGCTTCATTTTGGACCTACAACACTCATAAAAACAACAATCTCTTCATTTTTTAATATTTCATTTTTGTTGGTTACAAAGTTTTGATAGAACGCTAAGTTTATGAGTTATTTTTGAAAAATTGTCATAAACCATGCTTTTTCAACGAACAATATTAGTTTTCAATCGCGAATACCTCGAAAAATACCGAGCTATCGAAAAAACCTTATACACAATTTTATACTAAAAATGTGTCTTTTTATCTATTTTTGGGGTTATTTTGAGTGAAAAATATTTCACCCTCGAGAAGGGGTGAAATCCACCCCAGGGTAAAAGTGCACATCAGCGCTATGTCACTTTTGTTCCATAAGTCATCCCTAAACTACTCACTAAATTTCACGTTAATCGGTCAAGGTTCAAACCATTCTGGGCGGAAAACCTGTCTGTTCGTAAAACTCAGCAAACACGTTTCTGACTTCAAATAATATATAAAAACAAACATTTAAAAAAAATCATGAAAATCGGACCTGTCCCTGAGGACTTGGAAGTTTTAAGGATTTTGAAGCTAATTTGACTCGACTAAGTGAATGAATGTGTTAACATACAAATTGAAACACATAAAACTTTAAAGTTTAAAGCCATCTAATCCGAAAATTTAAAACTGCATTGTCACGACGGACCATTCTGAGTTTTACTCTAAAATAATAATTTTCATATTGAAATAAATCCGCTAATAGTTTGCTAAATTTGTTTCGGTTCCGACCTTTAAATTCAAAGAAACATAAAAGCATCTATACGTCTACAACTTAGTCAATAATATTTTAACATATTTTTAGTTAATTAATAATACTTGTTTGTATCTACATAGAAATGTTTGTTATGTCAGGCTTAGTCATAATATTATATGTCGATGGAATACAGTTGTGCATTTAAAATAACAAAAATGCTTCTCTGTATTTGAAGTGAAATATTTTCTCGGTTGAAGAGAGATGTTTATTGAGATGATACATGGAAATGGAAATTTGGATTGGAAATTTTTAAATTGTGTACGATGAAAAAGATGAGAATAGAGGAAGCAAGAGATGGAAAATCTTACTACGTATATACACTGGTTCATTTTGTTCGATCGAGGAGATTATTAAATTAAATCGAAAAGATAGTGTTATCGTGCCCACTTTTGTAATTTAGTATTAATAGAAAAATTTAAAATAAAAAAGAATACATTGTGGAAGTTTCTTTTTGTAAATTTGTTTTTTTTTTGTGAATTGAGAAAATTAATGAATAAAATGTGAAATGTTCTCACCAAAAGATGTTCGTTGTATTATTTATTTTAAAAATAACTTGTTGTTTAAGTTAATGAACACAAATTTAACAAAGCTATAATTGAACATGTTATAAAGAAATCAGTTGCCACTCAAGAGTGATGCGTGTTTTAAGATATTCAAACGTCATCTAATGATAATGAAAAGTATTTTGAGAAAGATTTGCATAAGTTTGAAAATTTCAAAAGGAAATATGGGTAAAATATTAGATTTAATAGTAGAGACGGATATGAATTCAAATATTACAATGGAGCCAAAAAGTTAATGGATAATGAACACTTGATGAATAAAATGAGATGCTATCAATTTATGTGGGCAAGAAGTGGATCATCGTATACACTTATTAAAGTAAGCCCATGTTAAACTTATTTTATATAATTTTTTTGATTTTATTTACATAAATTTTTTTGTAATTGTGAGTTTTTTTTTGGTGTTTATTTATTTTCTTTGTTAATAAAATTTTAATATCGTTTTGTCGATAGATTTGAATATTTATTTATTAATAAGTGTGATAACTTTATTAATAACTGTGATAACATAAGAGATTTCCGAAATTCGGATTCCCAGTGGTGTTTGTATAAAAGTCGCATTCTCTCCAAATGGCGTCGAAACAGACATTTTAAAGCGCCAATTCCATAACAGCATGAGCAATTAAAAAGAAAATATAAAAATCTAGGAAATAAAAAATTTTTTTTAGAGAAAAAGAAATTTGGAAAATTAAAATTAGAAAATCGAAAAACTAAAAATTGGAAAGCTTACAAACAAGAAAATAAAAAAAGTTTGGGAAACAAGACAAATTAGAAAAATTAAAAAATTTAAAACTAGAGGATTAGAAAATTTAAAATTCGAAAATAAATTATTGAAAAACTAAAAATTATAAAAATGTGTAAGTTCAAGAAGTAAAAATTTGGCATATAACAGAGTAAGAAATTTGATGAATTGAAAAATAAGAAAACATTTTAATTCTCCGATCTTCTTTTTTAAACACTTCTAATTAAATTATTTATATTAATTTGTTATTTATTTAATTATTTTATTTATTTCTCAATTTTTCAAATTATTAATTTACTTATTTACAAAGATCCAAAGCTTTTGAGTTTCTGATTCTAGATTTTTTCCGTTCTTTTCTTACTTTCTAATGTTTTATATATCTGACGTTTACTTCAAGGTTTTCAACTTTCTATTTTTTTTGTAATATCTTTAATTTTCACATCATTTTTAAATAGTTTGATTAAATTTTGGAAATGTTGCATTTTGTCCATAAACTTTTGTCTCAAGCGTTCTAGATAAGGTGACATTGGTTGCTGATACTATTTCTTTAGATCAGATCGGCTCTCAGTAGCCACAAAGCTAATCAATTACTTTTATAAATTTTGAATTTAGTCAACCTTTTAACTAACCGTCTCTTCATGAAAACCGATCTCCTGTGAACACACATTTTTTTTTCGTAGTCGATTTTGTGGGTTTTTCGTTTCACTATTGAATATAAATTATCATAACGAAACTGTAAAAATGTATATATAATTCGACACAAAATGTAAATTTATAAATAATTTGAATTGTGGTTAATCGAGAGGAATAATTCAATTGACTTGAAAGGTGGTTTAAGTTGTTAAATAAGAGATGAAAAGATTAGGGTGGAATTATCCAATGGTTTAGAATATAGTGTAGTTGGCCGCCAATAATAAAATTGAAAATTTTTTTACAAATATATTTCAACGGTAATTGAGTAACTCGATTATACGGTTATTTGAATTTTTAAGGATTTTGAAGTATAATGAATTGAAATCTAAAAAATCATCCTTAGTTTAAGATGGGTGGGTAATTAGTGACTCGCTTAAAAAACTAATTATATTGTTCACTTTAGACGTTAAAAATTATTTTCTTGGTTGAATAAAATTTTGAGTTGAGGAAATAGAACGAATTTGTATGGGTTGTTTTGTTAGACTAAAGGTTTAGTGTAGCAACTTTTATAGACAGATGAAAGGATTTGTTATTGGCTTAATTAAAAGGACATAAAATAACAGTACATAAAATAAACAAAATTTTTTTTATCGAGACTTTTATATAATATAATAATACAAATCGATTTTAACAAATAATACAATTTGACGTTTTTGATAATGCTATTATGATTATAAATATATTTCGATAAAGTACACAATTGCAAAGATAAGAGAAATTCTTCAACGTTTAGTATTCTTCAAGTATATTCTTTTTAGTTTTATTAACAAGTCTTAAAACAAAGCATTAATGTTTTTATTTTTGTGATATTCGAATTAATTAAATAGTTTTAAAACTCGGACATGGAATTTCAAACGCAAATATATATAGTTGCTGGTGTATTTTTAATTGTTGGTGTAATTTTCCTTATAACTATTTTGGTCTTGATATATTTGACATCCAGGTTATGGAAAAAAGTTTATCCAAGTCCAAACCAAAGGTAATAGAAATGTGTTAAAAATATTTATAAAAATATAATACCCAATATTTATTTTACTAACGAAGGGATTTTCCAATGAATATACCACATATACAAACAGGTGAAACTTTGAGTAAACGTGGCTATTCAATGTATTCGGCCAATTCTCTTGATCGGTTGGTTCCTTAAAAATTAAAAAACTTTGGACACATTTTATTAAAAGTTTTCTTTTTTAGACGTCATAGTTACGATAACAGCAACATGAACAAATCAAATTATTCACTACCAAACCATAAAGCTACTAATACTCCTCCAATTAGAGAAAATGTTGACCGAAACTCTATGCCGGTTAACCAAAATTATCCAAGAAGTAGTTTATACGATGAGTTGAATCGAAGTAATCAAAATGGATTCTTTTCAATTCCAGTAAATAATCATGAATCAAAAACATTTTTCAACGAACGATCTTTGAATTATTAAAGAAATTAAGAATTTCTATGATTGTAATTTTTATACTTAATAAATATTAACTTATGAGCAATAATTTTAAAATTATATGAATCTGTAAATTGTTTTTGTTGAATTTTTTATCATTGAAATTATTATTTTTCCAATTGATATTTGTTGTGTTAATCATAGAGTTTAGAATAATCAACTACACAAAAGGGTAATCAAAATTGATAAGATAATGTGATTTGTTTTATTTTTGTTATATTTTATTAAAATTGTCAAATGGGACAATATGAATTGAATCATAGTAGATTAAAAGAATAAAAATTTCGGAATTCCAAGATTAAAAAATTGATCAACTTCAGGTATAACTCCCACAACGAGGATTTCATTGTAAGTACACCTATATACCGCTCGCACGCATGATTCGGTTTTTAGGTAAAGTTAAAAAAACTAAATTTACATTATCCTATTTAAATCGTAAAAATATTAGATATTTGTCTAAACTTTGACTTTTTTAACGGAGGCACGTTGCAGTGTTAACACATCCGATTATTCATATTCTTAGTTCGACGGTTTAAACATAAAATCTATGTAAAGTAATTTGTTTTTCTGAGGTATGAATTATGAAGTTGATTTAAGTTGATCAGTTTTAAGTTTGGTGGTGGGATGTATAGTACAATAGATCATTCAGGCAGCAACGCTTGAGAAAACAAAAAAGTTATTAAGAGTTCAGACTTAAGAGTAAGAGACTTCTGAGACTTTAGAGACTTCTATAATATGTCACAAATTTTAAACCCCACATACACCCCCCTATCAGTAAAATTGCTCTAACAATATGACGTAACATGTGGGTTTGCATAAGTGGCGTAGTATATTTATTACAAATATGTGTATTTTTTTATTGAGTAATAATCCGAGATGATATGTTGCGATAAATAATTACAGAAGCCTCTAAAAGAGGGTTGCGTATATATAAAATAAATACTAAACAATCCATATGATGTCGATATTATAAGACGATTAAAAAATTGTTTTTGAAAACCATAAATATTTAATTTATATAATCACTTAAATAATAACCAATTAAAATATTTGTTATAAATTGTATATTAAATTTTAATGTTACGAGGGCGCAGTTATTTATTGATGTGAAATTATGACTTCACATAACTGTTCTTTCAACAAATTTGTTTGAAGTTTGCTTTTTTTATGCAGAAAATATATCAAAGGTTGCATTTTAATAATTTTGTTTGTTCAAACTTAACAAGTATTATAATAAATTTATAAAGCTAAGACCGTCGACGGGAACGATACTTCCACATAGCACTAGAAGAGGTTATGAAACAAACACCAGCACGCAACTTCATTATGGTTTTTGGTGACTTTAATTCACAGCTTGGAAGTGATATCTCTTATGGAAATGTGTTGGGAACCAACAGCCTGCATTTGAATTCAAATAATGATGGTGAAAGAATGACTGAGTTTGCATTATCAAATAATTTGAGAATTGCCAGCACTTTCTTTCCGCATCGATCGATTCATAAGCAGACTTGGGTCTCACCGAATGGAAACACTCGAAAGTAAATTGAGCACGTGCTAGTAGCAGCACGTTTTTTTTCGAGTGTTCTGGATGTGTGATCCTTTAGAGGTGCATACATTAGAAGTGATCACTTCCTTGTATGTACTAAAATAAGGTTCCACTTTCCAAATCCAGGCATTTAAAAATTCAATCAACGGAAACGTTTTAACATCTAACATCAGTAAAGAATGCTGGAACAGAAGAGAAATATCAAAACTATATTGCTGAAACTTTGGAGAAATCAGAAACTATTAATGGAGACGTCGATAAGTCATGGTATTTGCTCAAAGATGCTGTTTTTAGCGCTGCTGAGGAAATACTTGGACGATTACAAAACCATTCCCAGAAGCCATGGATGGATCAAGCATGTCTTGGCGCTATTCAATACAAAAGAGATTGCTATCTGAAATGTCTACAACTATGCAACACAAAGGAGAACTATAAATTGGCAAGACAAGCCGTTGCAAAGCTATGTAGATGAACGAAGCGAGAATGGTGAAAGAGAAAGTATGAGGAGATTGAAAGTTTCAATAAGGAACATAAATCGCGTATCTTCTTTCAAAAGGTTAAGAACTTAAGGAAGGGACCTCAAACTAGATCGACTGCAATTAAAAACGAAGATGGGGAGCTACAAGTAGACCTTAAAAATATTTTAGATATCTGGGCCGCTTATTTTGAGAATCTTCTCAACTTAAGTGACCAGCAACAAGTCGGGCGACAAGCAAAGCTTATTCGTGCGTCAAAGGTACATGTAGACGAATCAACCAAAGAGGAATTCGAAGTGGCGCTACCAAAATTAAAACGCAATAAAGCACCTGGTATCGACGATATAACATTCGAAATGATTGTACATGGTGGTGAAACTCTATCTTCAAGATTGTTTGAACTTGTTCAAATGATCTGGAGGACTTAACCATGCCACAGGACTGGAACTCAGCTATGCTGATACCAATCCATAAAAAAGGTAATCGCCTACAATGTGCAAACTATAGAGGAATCGCTCTTCTCTTCTTCATACATTTTGCTAGCCAAAATCAATCCTTTTTCTGAACAATTGTTTGGAAAATATCAGTGTGGCTTTCGGCAAGTTCGAGGTACCACCGATGCACTTTTCTCGATAAGGATGATTTTGGAAAAGTATCGAGAATGCAACATACCTGTGCACCAACTTTTCATTGATCTCAGGCTCGGACGAGAGACTCTATAGTCTGCTCTGGTGTCAATGGGAATCCCTGGTAAACTGGTATCACTATGTAAAATGACAGTACAGAACTCTCATTGCTGTGGACGAGTAGAGAACGAAATATCAAAAATTTTTAAAGTCGACTGCGGGTTAAGACAACGTGATGCTATCTCTCCTATACTGTTTAATCTAACCTTGGAATATGTGTGCCGTAAAAAGAAACTACCGACTGAAACATGTAATGAAGAGCTTTCTCATTGGCAAACCAATGAGAATGGCATAGCAGGATGCGTACCTAGAGTAATTTAACGCCGTAACGACTAAAGCCCAGCCATCTTGGATTTGAAAGATTTTTACCTGCTGCTTCAACACAAATGCAGAAATGTACGCAATTTACGAAAATACACAGAAATGGAAAAAAAAATACAAGTGAAAAACGGAGATTTTGGCGACCCCTTTTGCGAAAGAACCACTCCCAGAAGCCCACACACTCACGCCTCATACATACTAACATTCACCCACACACTCAGACTGCGAAGCAAGACAATTAAGCTTTAAGACCGGCAGCAAGTATGGCAAATGGTAGTAATCAAGATTTCGTTGTATGGCTGTCATCTGACCCATATGATACAGCTCGTGAACCACTGCCATTGCTGGTACACCGTGAATCAAATCTTAGAGCACTGGAGAACGTCACACGCTATATGGAAAGTCTTTATTGATTATTTCCCTTTGTCTTTATTAATAACATTGTTAAAAATTTATAAAACCATAGTAATTCCCAAAAAGAAATATTTACAACTCGCAAAAAAGTTATAAGTTTATTTGTAAGTTGAACAAACATGTCCAAACCAGATTGTTTCAATACCTGTAGTTTACAGTTGGTTAATGTATAAGATGGTTAATAAACATAAAACATGACAAGGATTTGTCCTTTTCTTTGCTTGAATTACAGGTTATTCGAGAATGATTTTTGATTTACTTAAAAACATAAATTCATAAATTTAGGTAATATAATAAAAGAAAAGGTATTTGGAATATTAAGTATTACCTCGGAGCAAAAATATTTTGATTAGAATCATTTTCAATTTAGACTAAATGTGTCTCGATACACGCACCGCCAGTTCACACACACACGCAGCGACAAGCACGCCCCCATTCAATCACTGATACACCCTTTCACACGCATTCACACTTCTACGTTAAAAAAAATTAATTAAAATAAACCAAGTTCACTCACCCCATGTTTAATCCTCCAGGCTTCAACGTCTTAAGGTCTTAGCCCTCCATCAGCAGTGAATAATCCAACAGGTAAAGCATCACGGATAAAATTGTATAACTAATACTGATGTGTTGAAATACGGTCGGAATGCGGCAGCAATAGCACCAATAATTTTAAACAAATGTTGCGGTATGATACGGTTGAAATCCAGTAGTAACAGCAAAAATTTGATATCAATGTTGCGTTGAAATATGTATAATATCCGGTAGTAATAGTAAAACTTTGATACTAATGTTGCGTTGAAATAATATACGATAGTAATATCCAAAGTTTTGTATAAATGTTACGTGGAAATCAATCAGGCAATGGTTGTAAAAAAATAACATAAGTTTTGTAGAAATGTTGCGTTGAAATACGATAGTACCGTTCAGGTCGATGCAATAATGAGTCGAGGAATATGTTCTCGAATTTCCAAAAAAAAACAATAAAAAAAAACGAATGATATCGACGTCTGTATATGTGGTTGATAAATCCGGCTGGAATGGTAATATTATATGCTATTGATGCATCAATTTGAAATGGTACTGGCAAGAAGCATAAGTTTGTTGATATTGATAAAAACAAATGTTGAATGATGTTAACGTATGCTGGCCATTGATACAGCAGGTGGCAATAGTACTTGCAAGGCTTAATGAGTTTATTGATATTGATCCAAATGATGAATTATGTTGACTATTAGAGGCAATTGATAAAGCAGGTTAAAGTAGTACTTGGCATGCTAAGTAAATTCACGAATATCGATCAAGGAGATGAAATACGTCCACGTAGCAATGGGACAGTGCCCGGAATCTAGATGTAACAATGGAACAGATGAATTTTATGTTGACGGAATGCCGAGTACAATCTCTAAACTGAGGAGTTTGGTGGAGGCGTTTGGTTAATTTTCCTTTTAAAAGCTGAGTACTGGTAGAGTCCTGTAGATGGAAACTAGTGGATTATGTAAATATCAATAATCACATCAGCGGCGATCCCCTAAAACACTGTAATTGGCAATATATAAGAAATGTCCCCCCAAGCAATCGAACGTGTGAAACATATCAACCAAAGGAACACGACATCAAAGTTAATAATCACATAAATTTCAGTATAAATATTGTTTATTATAATTGTATTATTTATGCACAAAACAAAACATATAATAGTTCCGCGATTGTTCTCGCTTAATATATTTAGCCTTAATTTCTTAGAATTTAGTTGAAGGCGTATGCATGCCCCAATTTAACGAAAAGAAAAATATCAATTTCCCCGATCGTTCCAGAATAATAAGCGCGTCTTCAAATTATTTTCAAGCTGTTGGAAGATGCATGCATACGTGTTTCAGTAAATTGATCTTATTTGTTTGATTTAATAAATAAATTTAACTAGCGCCATTGCGAAATATACACACCATGAAAATTCTTTTTGGTTATTTTAATTAAATTAATCTTAATTTGGTTTTGATTTAATAAATAAATTTAACTAGCGCCATTGCGTACATACACAACATGAAAATTCTTCTTGGTTATTTTAATTAAATTAATCTTAATTTGGTTTTGATTTAATAAATAAATTTAACTAGCGCCATTGCGTACATACACAACATGAAAATTCTTTTTGGTTATTTTAATTAAATTAATCTTAATTTGGTTTTGATTTAATAAATAAATTTAACTAGCGCCATTGCGAAACATACACAACATAAAAATTCTTTTTGGTTATTTTAATTAAATTAAACTTAATTTTCTTTTGATTTAATAAATAAATTTATCTAGCGACATTGCGAAACATACACAACATAAAAATTCTTTTTGGTTATTTTAATCAAATTAATCTTAATTTGGTTTTGATTTAATAAATAAATTTATCTAGCGCCATTATGAATAAAACCATAGAGTTAATAATTTTCCATGGCCATACCTGAACCATGGTTGAAAGATATTTTTCGGATCTTTCATATATCACCATAACACTAAAAATAACCCGACGGGATTTCACTACACCAAATGTAGAAGTTAAGTTTGTCATCCAACAAAACGAAACACCGAAGAAACAATTTCGACACGTATATATCTATAATTTAATAATTTCCGATGGACAAAACAACACGCCACGTAAACTGTTTTAATATCTTCTTTATACCGCACTGACAGCAAACAAACAAGAATCATCCAATTGATATAAAAAAAAATCGAATAAGAATCTTTTTACTAAGAGATAAGAGATAGTATAGTCATCTCTTTTATAGTATTTTTAATATCGAAAAATTCGACAAAGTGTTTCTGTTGAAAGGAAATTTATATTAATCCATGTTATGTTAATAAATGTTAGTGTTAGGACCTTTTCCGTTAAAACAAAACTGTTTGTTATTTTGTCATACATAAATTTGTAAGATAATTTTAACGAAATAAGTTATTTCCAACACATTTGTAAGAAATATTAAAATGAATCAAACGCAAGTTCAACCGATCTTATAATGCTTATGTGTTATGAAATAATAGCTTACTATAGTATAACAGTAAAATGTAGATCTATAACGGAAAGATAAATTGATAAAAAAAAAATATCTGTATAAGAAATCGAATGCATAACTAATTGTAGGATAATAATTTTTTCTATTGCGACGACTGGACAAATATGCACAGCTGTTTGAGGTTTGAAAACATTCAGGGCAATTACGGTCAGTGTCCGGAGAATTCAAATTTTAGTAGTATGGTAAAGTAATGCGGGTGAAAACGCAGTGTGAGTCAATAATAGGGGATTGTAAAGGAAATATTATTGTTAATTGTTTTATGCTAAGAACAAATTTATGTAACGGAAACTATATGAAAATAGGACCATAGATTGTGGATGAATGAGAAACTATTATGATAAGCTTGCCAGATCGCCCGGCTAAAGCCGGACTCGCCCGGCTTTTTTTGGTAAAACTTGGCTAAAAAATCGCCCGGTTCGAACGCCCGGATTTCTAAACAAAATCCGGAAATCGCCCGGATTTTTCCAACATTTGTTCATTGAAAAAAAAAATATATATATAATATTAATTCGTTTTATAGTCAAAATTTCAATAATCTGTATCTTTCTTATTCAAATATGTTTCACATGTTAAATCGTGTTATTTTCAATGTTTCATATGAAAATATATAAACAATTGACATCATTTCAACGTTTTATAATTTATATATTGTGCTCTCGTTCGTTCAATCGTTTGCTGCAAATCGTAGAGTTTGGTTTAGTTATCCCAGCGGCGGCCAATACGACAACTGAGCGCGTATTTTCTCACATCAATCACATTTGGACAAAAGAAAAAGGCAAATTGACACTGGAAAACGTTCGGGCACAATTGATGATAAAATTCAACTGGAAGGAGACATGTCCAGAGTTTTATACAAAAATAAAAGAAGATGCTGGTTTTCTCCAAAAAGTTGCTGGAAGTGAAAAATACAAAATGAGAGCTGATAGTTTGTTTGGTACTCAAGAGAGAGGACAGTCGTCGACCTCGATGGAGATTGATTGAATACAATGTTGACAATTTAAGCATAGAACTCTTTCTGTAATAAACAGAATTAAAAATATTGTTAACAAAATATATTTCAACATTTCAAAGCAATAAAGAGTTTTCAAAGGTTATTTATGAAAAAACATAGTCTTTTTGTTTTCTTCTTTTCTGTGCGATTTTTAAAAATTTTGTATTTCGCCCGGCTTTTCAAATGGAAATTTTGACACTTGTCGCCCGGATTTTGGCCGGATTTATAAAAAAACCGCCCGGATTTTCCGGCCCGGAATGCCTCCAAAAAAAATCTGGCAAGCTTATATTATGAACTACGTATGGTAAGCAAAATTGTGAATTATGAGAAAACAGACATTGAATAAATCGGGAACTTTACCGCTCTACATTATCATACTCCAGTCTACATAACAAACAATATCTCTTCAATAAACTCAGTACAGATGATCGCGTACGGGTACGCTTATGATGTTGTCATCCTCGGCCGAAGTGAAGCTGTTATTTGTGAGACTTTTAGTTCGCTTGAGAGTGGTGCTAGAAAAATTGGTCTTCAAATTAACTACGATAAAACCAAACATATAATTATAAGCTGCGCCAACAATTTCTATATTATAAGCCTGATTGTTTTCAAGCACAGATAAATCGTGAACATATAGCGCCATTTTCAGATATAAAACTCAATATAAAAAATTTTGCGATGTATTGAAATATAACATAATGAAAATATAATATAACTCCATATAAAAAAAATTAATCAAAAACACTCAAAAACACAAATAGCAAGGTTCATTACTTTTTCCATAAAAACACTCAGGTTTATAATATAGAAAGTTTTGGCTGCGCCTATATGATGTTTTTTAGACTGTGGTCCAATCCATGCTATTTAGTGCTAAAATTCTAAATTGAAATAGTCAAAAATTTAGTTGACTATTTCCGCCATTTAATTCTAAATTTTTATGCCTTATATAATCATATAATATAGCAACTCAATATTTTATATTGAAATCTCCTCGTCGGACAGACCGTATATAATTCTAGGTTTTAACATTAAATAAAAAAACAAACAAAACAATGTTTAATTGTCAATTTAGAATATATTTGAATTGGAACGTCCAAATTGCCAATTTGACAGTTTTAGTACAATTTAGAATTTTGGTACTGAATAGCATGGATTGGAACACAGTCTTAATATCAATATTTATTCCTTATTGTGAATTGGGCATTACTTGTTAAAAAATCAAAATTACAAATAAAAACATAATAGATTATAGAATTGATTCATTGCAAATCATTTTCGTTTGAATATATTTCAATCTTAAGATAACCAAATCCAACAATTTTATCAACCTTACTAATTTAATAAAAATTAATTCGGCAAAACCTAACATAAGTACACACTCACCTCAACCAACTTTTGAATACTTGTCTCGCTAACAACTGGCAGTTCTAATAAATTACGATCATTTTCAAAATGTTCAATTTGTTTTCTTCTTATTTCATCATATAACTCCTCTTCCATTGCATTTTCATTTCTATACTTATGTGTTGCTTCAATAAATTCATCCAAACTTGAACAACGAGAATTTGGTGAAATTTCACTTCCACATAATGATTCCATTGAGCTTGTTCTACAATTTAAAAAATCCAATGAACCATCGTGATGCTGTTGTCGAAACTGATCCAAATGATTTTGTAAATATGATTTTCTTTTACCCAACGAAAATATATTTGATTTTTGAAATAGGGATGGTTGACTTCTATTTAATTTCATTTTATTAATATAAATATATTTTATTTTAGTACCAGTTGCGGTTGCGGATTGACACGATTCGTAAGCTGATTTTTCGCTTGATCCCGACATTTTAAATTTTATGAAATAATTGCAAAAATATGCCAACTTTTTTTGTAGTCATTTCGAAAATTGTAGCTATGTTTTTTTTCTCAACTGTATTAAGATAGTTTTGAGTACTAAAATCTTCATTACCGACATTTGTTTATCAACACAAACGAAACGTCAAAAAGTACAAAACGTGTGTTGAACACAAAGAAACAATTTTAAGTAATATGAGCGCAACATTTAAAGAACCTGATTGGGATGATGATGTACCTGACACTAAACGAATATTTAAACATAAAACCGTAAGTATTCATAGAAGTTTTATTTGTTATGTGGCAAATAATTGATTGATTTATATATTGCTATTGCGCGCAGCCGGTTCTTGAAGAAAAAACGAAAAAAAATAAGTCAGTATCGAATTCAGAAAATGATGAGGAGCAATCGAATGTAGGAAAATTTGTAAGACTTCGTCCTGACAATGATTTAACTGCCAAATGTGACGGATTTTCTGAATCTTCTTCGATAGCTAAAAAACAAAAGAAAAAACGTAAATTAAAACAAGAAAAAGTTCAGAACTCAAATAACGTAATGCCAGAACCTGTTCTAAAAAAACAGAAAGTTGGGGAACAGATGAATGGTGGTTTTGCGGATAAGTTAAGAGCTAATTTGAAAGGTTCGAGATTTCGGTATTTCAATGAACAACTTTATAGTAGAGAAGGAAGAGATGCTGTTAAACTGTTTGAAAATGATTCAGAAGCGTTTGAAGCATATCACGAAGGTTACAGGAATCAAGTAGAAAATTGGCCATTGAATCCATTAAAACGAATCATTAAGGCTATTATGAAAAGGTAAATTGAGTTATTGTTGTCAAAAATAGGTTTAGTAAAATTTCATTTATTTTATAGTCCGAAAACTGAAGTTGTTGCTGATTTTGGATGTGGAGAAGGGCTTCTTGCTAAGTCTGTTCCCCATAAAGTATTTTCTCTGGATCTAGTGGCACTTAATGAAGATATAATTGCATGTGATATGGCGAATACTCCTTTAAAAAGTGAAAGTGTTAATATTGCAGTTTACTGTTTATCTTTGATGGGTACCAATCTGAAAGATTTTATTCTGGAGGCGAATCGGGTTCTGAAAATCAAGTAAGTAAAAGAAAAAAATTTTTTTAATCTATTTAGTATCAAGTGTTAGTTAATTGTTTTTATTTTCAAAGTTATGCAGACGTTTTGTTAATAACTTTTTTATTAATTGGAGATAAGTGATTTTTGTTTGTTTACATTTGTATTGGTGTTTTTATGTTAGCGACTTGATATTTTAATACTTACACACTTTTTAATTTTATGTAAATTACTTATAATTTGTAGTTTCGAAGTGTTTTTCTGTTAGTCCCTGGGCCCACGCTGATTTCATTTGATGATTGCCACATATTTTATACTTCGTGAGGCGCCTGTCCGAAAACTTTTTTCTAACATTTTTCTCGATTCGGCCGCTTTTTCGTTCGGCAAGCTTCGAAAAATGCCGATTGCCCGGGATCTTGTAAATTTATTTTTAACTATGGGGTTTGGAAATTTGTTTTAGAACACGAGGATAACCTTGTCCGATAAAAATGTGTCTGCTATTGTCTACCTAGTCCGAAAACCCAAACATACCAAAATGAATAGCAGACATATTTGGGTCGGACAAGCTTAACCTTGTGTTCTAAAACAAATTTCCAACCCCCACAGGCAAAAAAAAATGTGGTAGCAAATTTACAATATCGCGGGGAATCGGTAATTTTCGGAGCTGAAAATTTTATTGTGTAATATTAAATTGGAATTACAACTGAGAATATTATTCCTTAATAACCAAAACATGAATAGCGCCAATGGAATATCGTGCAGCAGCAGTCAACAACAATAACCATTTTGAAAAACAAAACAATATATATATTTCATGAAAATTATAATAACATATTTTAACAATACAAAAAGGAACTAACACAAAAATAAATTAATTCTATTATTATTACTATAATTACTTTCAATTGATTTCATTTTTGTTTTTAATTATTTTACAGTGGAAAATTAAAAATTGCCGAAGTTGAATCACGTTTTGAAACAAAAACTATAAATGATTTCATTACAAATATTGAATTATGTGGTTTCAAATTACTCGATAAAGATTTGAATACAAAATTATTTTATTTTTTAAATTTCAAAAAAATTAAAACAATTGATAAAAAACAATCGAATTCAATAAAAAATTTTAGTTTAAAACCATGTTTATATAAAAAACGATAAATGGATAAATAAAATTATAACAAATTTCAATAAATTGTATTTCATTATTTAATTTTTTAAATATTGCATCACATCCTGTGCTTCTTCGTGTAGTGTTTCAACTTTTTCTAATAAAATTAATTTCGCTGCTGCAATTAATTGTTTGGCATGACGGTAAGTTATATTATCAACTTTATCAACTAAATCTTTGGGTATCGTACTGGCAATAAGTTCTAGGTTTCGATATCCCGCGCTATACAACTGTCGTGCTCGTCCTGTTTTAACAGCAGGTAAATCCATTAATGGTAGTAACTCATTTGTACAGCAATGTGATAATCGTCGAGTTAGACAATTCAGTAGTTCTTTAAGCGCCCAAAACTCTTCCAACTCCTCACAAAATCGAAGAATACTGGCTGCGTTTGATGCTGCTAAGTACATTAATTGCTGAACGAAGCCACGATCCACATCAAATTTTTTTGAAACATAATGAACGATTTTGCCATTCCATAGATCCTGTAGCATCAAGGCAACGTATAGACGTTTTAGGATTAATGTAACGTTAGTCTAAATAAAATAATTTGGTTAATTTTGTTTTATTTTTACAAACCGCCTAAAAGTACCTACATTCAACGGTTTACCGGAAACCATCTTCAAAGCACAAGCTTCGGATATCCCAAGAACTTCAACAGTTTTTAAGAGATCGTGCGGTAACTTTGTGTACTGAAAAAAGATAAATTTAGTTTAAGTTAAAAATGAAAAGGAAGTGATCTACTTACGAATGAATAAAACATTGCCATGTCTGGTCGAATTTCTTGAATCTTGTCCCCTGGAGTAACAATATATAATAAATGAAGATAATTCGAAACAACCAAGCTTTGTTGTGCTTGCACTAAATCTTTATACAACAAATTAGCCTTTTCTAAATCAATACACGCTCGAACTGCAGCTTTTCCCAATTTACTTATTTCAAACGGTTTCGTATTATTAACAAAAATTTTAACAGTTTTTCCATTATTTAATGATATTTGGGAATCATCTGGATCAACACATTGTGTTTTAATAATTTCAACATCAACATTTTCTGTTTTTAATATATTTCCATGATTAACCTTTTGCAGCGCTTTTTTTTTGAATAACAAAATTATAACTTGATCAACGATTTCAGCTAAGTTAAATTGCAATCTCTCCTTTTGTACAGCCAACAAAGTTTTTGATAATAATTTTCTAATATCTGGCCTTTTGTTAGCCAAATTTAATCCTATTGCACTTAATACAAGTAACCGTATTCCTTTATTACTATCATATTGCATCTGACTGATTGTTTCATCCATTGGTGAACATAATAGTTCTGCAACTTTTTGATTATCTTTAGAATCACATATTAAGATACTGTCACCACTTTCTCCCATTCCTGCCCGACCTGCTCTACCCACCATCTGTTTATATTTACTTAAACTTATAAATTTATTCCCAACGTACGGTGAACGTATTATAACTCTTTTTGCTGGTAGATTAACACCAGCTGCTAAAGTTGATGTACAACATATAACACATAGAACCCCATTTCGGAATGCATCTTCTAAATTACGACGTTCATCAATTGTTAATCCAGAGTGATGATATGCAACTCCATAAGGAATGCATTTTTTTAAGATATCACATAGAGGACTAGCGGTATCCCGACGGATAATTTTCATCAGCTCAAGTTTTTCGTCATGGCGATGATCAAGATATTTTTCATTGAAAATATTACACAAAAGCAACGATAAACTTTGACATGTTCGTTTTGATGAACAAAATATTAAACAAGAGTTGTCTGGAATTATTTCCATAACCAATCCAGCAATATGGTCTTTATCTAATCTTATTATGTCTGGGGTATATCCATAATTTACAGTGCGATTATATTCAAAAGCTTCTTCTAAGCTTAATGATTGCCCATTTATTTTTAGAATATCTTGACCAGTTTTTATGTATTCTTGTAATTCAACAGGACGAAAGTCTCGAGTGTAAATATTCGCTGATAGAAATTGTGATACCTCATGTAAATTTCCAATTGTTGCGCTCATACCTATTATTTGAATACCAGCTACAAGAAAACTTTAAAATTAATATTTAAAAAAAAATGATTGCTTAAAACACGGTAACGACTGCTAAACTTATTTTCGTATTAGGATTACGCGTACAGAGTTTTTGAAATTATTACCCTAATTGGATTTAAATTAAGCCAACTAGCAACAAGAGATGTTTTTTTTATTGTTTGAAATTATGTTTCTATAAGCAATTTTTCGCCAAACTGCAAACCAAATGTTTAAAATTAAAAAATCAAAATATGTATCTTTGTAAGGTAAGACAGTTAAAATTACTTAAATTATTTCCTTTTATTTGAAAGACCTTTTATTCGAAAAAAAAAATAGCACTTTCAAAGAGCAATTTTTTTTAAATCGAACATAAGAACCGGTTCTTTTATTCGCGATGAGACTGTAGTGTTTTTAAAATAAAATAAATATGGCAGTCAACGTGGTGAAAGTAATTACCATTTACAAAAATTGCTTTCGTCAAAACCATTTCTAATGTTGCTCCCCGTCCTGGTTCTCCTAGCAAATGTAATTCATCAACAACAATCATTCCAATTTCATCGATACGATTGCTCTCAATAAGACTATCAATTAGCGCTAAACTTTTTTCAATCGTTGCAATAAATACTGCATTTTTTTTTCTCCGTCTGCGTGGTGGGCATCTTCCCTTACCGGCTGCGTATTCTTCAACAAGAAAATTTAAATGAACTGCAAATGGAGATAGAGCCCACACTTTTTCTTGGACGATCGAGACGAATGGTAAAACAAAAATAACATTTTTTTGACGACATAAAACTTCACGCATAATTAATATTTCAGCCACCAAAGTCTTACCACCGCTAGTCGGAAGTGCATAGATAAGATTATTTCTTTGAGTAATTGCTGGTAGCTTAAGACACTCTTTTTGCCAGTCTGTAGAGTAAAAGATTGTAAGGATAACAATTACTGAACAGAAAAATAAACAAAACTCTCACCATACAAGTCAGTAATTCCTTTAAACTCATTTATAAATTTTTTAACAATTGCCGGTAGTCCAAAAAATGGTCCTCTTTCACAAAAGTAGGATGACGTCACTGGTTTTATTTTGTACATTGAAACAGGAGATTCTTTTTTTCTTATATTTAAATCTTCTAACTTTTGTTTGACAATCATAGATGTACTTGCTGTAGCATTTCGCACTGGTAACGAATAATCAAGAACAACATCATTTAACGCTGAATCGTAGTCATCGTTACCAAAATTACAAATTGTTTTCTCACAATTAATAAAATCCGATTCAACTTCACGTAAATAATCAGATGAATTAAAATACTGAGATAAATCATTATCAAGATAATCATCGTCTATATTTTCCAAATTAATTTCGTGCATCTCACGTTGCATTTCAATATACTTTGAATTATTGTAAACATTTGTTGTGATATTTGATTCAGAAAAATTAACCAAACTTTTCTCATTTAATTTTTGTGTTAATGTATTAATTGTAGGTTTTAAATCGGTTAAAAATCGTTGGCTAGATTGAAATAGATTTAAATCAAAATCTGTATCGGCATTGTTGAACATTTGATTTAATTGTGTACTATATAGATCTAAATCATTATTACATGATTTGTTTATAGAATCATTGGAATCGAGATTATCTTTACAAAGACTTTTAGCGACCGCGTCGTCTATATCTCGAAAACATTGAGTTTCAAAGGAATCTCCAAATAATGAATCGTTTCCGTATTCTTGTGGAGGAGTTTCAGGAATAACAATATTTTCGAGAATCGATTTTTCATATGCAATCATATCTACGTCTTTGGAGAAGTCTAAAATATGCTCAGATGTACTTCTTTCTGTCATATTTAATCGGATTATTTTTATTCCGTTATGTTTTACAATTTCATTGGACTTGCGTTTCATAGATTCGCCATCTTTAGACATAGTTTTAGGGGTTGAAGTTTCGCCTTCTAGAAATAAATCAAAGCAAACAGTAACAATGCAACAAATAATGCAGAATAATGTTTGAAACCTTTTTTGCATTTAATAATATTCGTTGATGGAATATTTTCAAATAAACTTTCATCCATATTTAAGAGATCCTTTTCTTGGATTTTTGTCTTTCTAATGCCTGCTTCATGTTTGTCTAGAAATAAATATTACATTAAAACAAAACAAACGTTAATACAAAAATACTTGCTTGTTTTTTGTAAATTCTTACTAGGAATGAGAGGAACTTTAAATTTGTGTAAGAGTTTACTCATGTTTATTTATTATGACTAAAGCTAGAACACAATATTATTAAATTTATTTATCACATTAATAAATAATTATAATATCACTATTAAAGTTTTATTTCATGTTTTAGAGCAGAAATAAATTTACCAATTGTTTTCGTTTTGTCAGATCAAATTAATTGGCTGCATCCAGTATACGTGATCATATACATTAAAAATCTACTTAATCGATCATTCAAACAAAAACAATAAAAAGTCAATATCATGATTCATGTCATGAGATAAGACCATGATGAACGTTATTTGAAAACTTTGAAAACTTTTTTTTTTTACACTGTAGTTGCATCAAATAATTGTAATATTCGCTTTATATAATAATGAAATTTTAATATAATATTAATGTACAGTATTTTTATTTTCGAAATCATACTGTACTGTACATGTAATTCAATGAACCGGTGGGTTGGAGGTGTGACCCTTGGGGTCACACGCCAAGGCAAGATTACTTTTACTTAGGCGCTAGTCAATTTTTTTTAATGGCACTTTTATAAGCGAATTACAAAATTTTTTTTTTGAAAATCAGTCCCGGAGACCAAGATAAAGGGCTTTGAAAAAAATGTATAAAAATACAATCTTTTTTAACAAATGTTGCAATTTAAATGTTATTTTTGATATGCAATTTCAAAGAATCAACATGAATAACTTAAAAAAAATTATTATAACCTCAGGGGCCCACGTTATGACCATTTGAGGCAAGATTACTTGAACTTAGGCGCAACTGGATTTTTTTTGTTATTTTTATCGTAAATTAAGAAAATTTAGTAAAAGGGACAGTTTTGATCTGTTTATCTTATAAGCACATAGGAAATAAAGCAAAAATTAAAAAAACGAAATTTTCTTGTCGAAACAGTGTAATTTTGTATGGATTTTGCTTTTTTCAAAGGCCTGTATCTTGGACCCCAGGGCTGATATACAACTCGTTTTGGTTTTATTCGCTTCAGTGAGCGATTCTATATCAAATTAAATAAAAATCTTGGTGCCTTAGTAGAATAATATCCCCCACGCCAAGAACTGCCCGGTAAGTTTTGAATTTTTTTATTATATTTACTATAACATTTATTATAAATGAATACCTAAAAAATAAATAAATATATCCATATCCTAGTGCATACGCTGACTTCACTATATAGTTCTAAATATATTATGCTCTGAGTATTTTGTGATATCTATTTTATGGAGGAAAGGAATTTCGCACCGGTGCGAGATTCCACTCTTAAAGTGGAATTTTGCACCGGTGCGAGATTCCTTTGATTGGGTGGACTCTCGCACCCTTGGTGCGAAATTCCTCTCCTAAGATGGAATCTCGCACCCGGTGCGAAATTCTGCTTTAAGGGTAGAAACTCGCACCGGTGCGAAAGTCACTTCATTTGTGGAATCTCGCACCGGTGGAATCTCGCACTTAAAATCCTTTGTGAAACGCTCGCACTAGTGGAATTTCGCACCCCCAGAAACTCGAAATAACAAGGTGGAATTTCGCACCGTGCGAAATTCCACCTTGTTATTTCGAGTTTTCTGGGGGCGCGAAATTCCACTAGTGCGAGATTCCACCGGTGCGAGATGCCACTCGTGCGAGATTCCACTAGTGCGAGATTCCACCGGTGCGAGATTCCACTAATGAAGTGACTTTCGCACCGGTGCGAGTTTCTACCCTTAAAGTAGAATTTCGCACTGGGTGCGAGATTCCATCTTAAGAGAGGAATTTCGGACCAAGGGTGCGAGAGTCCACCCACTCCTATTTTATACATCAATAAATATATGACAACAGTTAGCCATCGTATCTGTTGCCATATTTTTATTTAATAAATTTAGGAAAAGTTATATACACTATTAGCATTTTCGTTTCTCGATTTATGTTTTGACCTCAGACTTGTTTTCACGTTTGGGGCGCATCTGTTTCCTAAGCTATACGAACTGTTGGTGGTCGAAATTTAACATCAAATCTTGATCCCCACAACATCGTCGCACTTTTGCTGATCTCGTTGTTTTTCATAAATATCGTCACCAGCAGTGTTCGGATGAAATCTTTATTTTGTTACACATATTGTGATTCCTATTATACAACACTTTTTATTAAAAACATAAAAATTATATTTTGGTTTATATACCACACTTCCCAAAATAATCGATTCGTTGTTATTATATAGCGTTTTCGATTCCACAAAAAATGTGACTTTTTTGGTACTTTTTTTCAGTTCATTTTTCTTGACCTGAAAAAATTTGCGTTTTCTTTTCTCGATTTGGAAGCAAGTTTCAAACTTTTTGAGGGCAATTTTTTGGCATTTTTTGACTTTTTTTCAAGACAGATTTTTTTCTTGACAGATTTAAAAAATGTGACTTTTTTCTGTTCGATTCTCAAGTATTTTAAGGGCAATTAACAGAAAAAATAAATGCAAAACTACAAAAAAAATGCAAAACTGAAAGAGTTTTGAATATCTTTAATAATTTTGAATATCGTCACAAACGTGAGAACAATGCTCCATAAAAAGGCAAATATTGGACTTATAAATGTGGAGTAATTTATACGGAGTGAAATATTTTTTACATCTATTGAGGAGGCCAAGTTTTTTACGCGTTCCTTGCCATCGTCATTATATGAGCGTTCCAGAGGAATAGTTCTGACCCTATAAACAAATGCGTTCACCTTCGTCTGTTTGTTCGTCATACATACTGATAGAAATATCGTGAGGAGCTCGGTCTTCGATCTGGAAACAATCAACAGCTGTGTTTTGGTGGAATTGAAATTGACAAAATTTTTGTCACCGTCTTTTTTAGGTCATCGTTTAAATTCTTGGACCTTCTTTGAAAATAGGGGATGATTTACTTGTTCAGAGTACTATCATCTGCAAAACTATTTATCAGATTACTGGGAATTTCCAACAGTTCGTTGGTATAAATTAAAAATAGAGTGGGGGATAAAAATGAGTCTTGGGGTACTCCCGCGTTAATTAATTTAGACTCAGAAGAAAAGCCATCTATAGATACAGAAATGTGTTGGTTAGACAGCAAATTTTGAATCAACTTCACGACTGCAGGATTAAAACCGTATGCAACGAGCTTTTTGATCAAGTTAGCATGCCAGATTTGATCAAATGCTTTTGAGATGTCTAATGAGATAACATACGTTTCACCACCTTTATCAAGTGTGCTGTTCCAGTTCCAAAGATGGTCTACAAAATTCAATAGATCGGTTGTTGACCTTTTGTTTCTAAAAACGTATTGGCTGTCAGATATTAAATATTTGTCTTCCAAAAATTTGTATATAATTAATATAGTGCTCATATTTTTTTGAATCGACTGGGAGTTATTTAACCCGCTTCGAAGTTTTGCAACAATTTTTGATTTCCGATTTTCCTGAGAATGTTCAAACGAGAATATCGTTGAATATCAGAAATTCACAAATTTAGTACTTAAGACTTTTTTGTTAAAAATTTAATTTTCTACAAAATGCCGATATCAAATAACGAAATTTTTTAACAGCTATTCATTTTTTTGTGAAAACGTCATGTTTCGAAACTTAATCATATGAGAGACACCCTCGGTTTGCGCCGTTCACAGGTTTGATGTAGGAAACAGGAATTTTGGGAGAATTTTTTGTACAACCAATTTTAAAACATAATCCTATGGGAGCGAAAAACACCAAAGTATATATGTAGATAAAGAGGAAAAAAGTCGTGATCGCAAATCTCTTAAAATAAATTTCTCTTTTCCTTTTTGCTTTCGTTTTTAATGTTTATATTTATTAGGAATAAAAATTATTTTCTTAAATTATAAATTCTAATTCTAAATTTAAAAGCCCAAACACACCATAAAACACATTTACGTCGTTGTGACATCAAAATGATATCACTCTAAGTAACATCTTATGTAAGATCTGGGTCATATATAAGTAATAGGTTTTGTTCGTTATTATGTATGGTATTTCGAGTCGGTAGTAACTTATAAAAAAAATTACGAATTGAACAGAATAAATTTCTTAAATTAATTTGGACTGATGGTAACCTTGCAGCTAAACATTTTGTATTTGAAGATAAAAAATAAAGAAATTAAATACTCGGATGGTGATTTTGTCGTGTTATCTCACTAGGTGAGATAAAAAGTGAGATAAAGAAATTATTTTTAAATGATTTTTTTTATCTAATATAATCAATCAAAGATCTCAGATTATCTCACTATTTATCTCACCTAGTGAGATAACATGACAAAATCACCACCTCGGTCACATACCAAAAGTTGGTTGAAAGAACATTTTTCATTCTTTGCAAGAAGTTAAAAACCAAGTTCTATCAAAATCGCTTATTAGAGATTAAAGTTATACAAGTATAAAATAAGTATATTCTCGGCAGACCTTCATCACTTTGCCCAATAACGCATAAAACATCAGTTTTCTATTATACAAATATGCATATTTTGTCAATGATATTACATGACGTTCGATATGAAATAATCAAAGCAAAGAGTATTCAACAACCTTAACTTCTCAATGCTTCACTCTTCAGAGTTACAATTAACGATCTAGCACGTTTTCATTTTATGGTATCAGTAGCTTTAATAGATTTAGACCGCCATTTATTGTTAAATTGCACAATTCATGTATGCATGCTAAAATTGAAACTTACTTTGTCACCAAATTAACTGTATACAATAAACAAATTTTACAATTAACTAATAACGGTAAAAAATTAATAAATACAATATTTAATATTTATTTTTTATCAAAACATTTTTATTAATCAAAAAACTTTATTTAAAAAAAAAGTTATTTTATTTTAGTTACAATAAATTCAACTAACAACTGGTTTTACATAAATTTTACAAGAACAATTACATTTTCTTTTGTCTCATATACGAAAAACCATTACGCAAACTTTAATATTATACAATAATAATAATAATCAATTTTAACTTAAATTTTAAAGACTAGAGTAACAAAACATATATAATATATTAAGTAATTAATAAAATAATACTATTAATAAAAAAATACTTATCAATTAATAATAATAAAAATTTCAATAATATTTTTATAATAAATTAAGTAAGATAGCAATTAAAATATATTTTTTTTGTTTTTGTGATTTATTATATTAATTTAAATTATATTATATTAATTTATATTTATTTTAATTTTTGGTGGGTGAATTGTTATGATTCATAATTTTCTTATTTGAATATTGATTTTTTGTGTGAAATAAGTGATGATGATTTTTTTTATTTAAATATGTTACGATTAATTTTTTTACATGTGTTTTAAATATTCAATTTGAATAATATTTTTATAATGGCACAAATCAATATCCAACAATATAATGAATCAATTTTTTTTAAATAAATTTCTATTTCATAATATTGTACAAACTATTATTAACGTCTGTTTTTCAAATCATATTATAATCTTATTAAGAAAAACAAAAACTTTTAAGAAAACGAAATAATTACATGTATAAAATATAAATGGTATATCTTAATAATTTAATTTCTTTTAATTTAAATTTATATACAAAAATAATCAGGCACAAAATGGCAATCGCATCTTTTTATTTTATTTTTTATTAAATTATTTACAATTTTCTTTCGTAATGAGATCTTGTTTTGAATAAAATTAAAAATCTTAACAAAAATAAGAATTTTCTTCTCATTAATTATATTTCTTCATTTTTTTTTTTTTAATTTACAATAAATTTTTTAAAATAACTAAAATAAAATAAATAAAACTTAATTATGTTATATTAAATTTAATTTACTTAAACATTTCTTATAAAAAACATTTATTTTTATTAATTATTTGGTATTTTTTATAAAAACGTATTTCGTGAAATTATAATTTTACTAAATCTTTCCAAAAAAAAAATTAACTAAAACAAAAATTTTCTGCACCATTTTACAAAAAAAAAAAATAAAAAATTTAATTTTCAAAAATAAAAAAATTAACTAAACGTTTTTAAAAATTTAATTTACTGTTGGAATTTTTTTTAAATAAGAAAAAAAAAACAAAATTTTTTAATTTAGACCAAACAGAAAAATTTTGAAAAAAATGAAAATATTGTAATATATTTTTTACGAATTTTTTATTTTTTTTTTGCTATATTTAAAAAATATATACATAAAACAATTATATCATAGAATATAATTTTATTTAAAAATAGTTTATCAAAAATATACATCTTGTATGTCAGTCGGTGTTTCAGGTTTTTCTTCATTTGATGATAATTTGCCTGATGGTGTTGGATAATTTTGTGTTGTTTTAACATTTTGTGTTTGTTGTTTATGTAATGTTTCTGTTTCTTTGGCTAATATACATTCAATATTTCTTACGGTAAATTCAACTTCAATTGGATCGATATTTGTAAGTCTACATATATCACGTAAAGCATATTTAGAAGATGGCATTTTGAGACCACGAGCAGCAGAACATATACAAGCACTTGCTAAAACTGATGGTAATGTTAGCATGAAACGCAATTCTGAAATAAAATGAAAGTAAATTTTAGTAAAATTAAACTTTACTTCCTTCCAAATAAATATTTAAAATTGATAGACAAATGGAATGACAAAAAAAATAACAATAAAATAAACAAGAAATTCAATTACAATTCCACTTTGGCCCTTTTTCGCGCGAAATTTATAACATCGGTATTTCGTTCAAATATTTAAAATAGAATATCTTTTATGTATAGGAAGGAAGGCATAGACAAATGTTTTATGTGTAATATAAAACACAAACAAAAGAAAAAACTCCCAATTTCATCAATTATTCATGAAAATGTAACATCAGGTTGTTGGATTTAATTTAACATCCAAACTTACTTGTTTCTCGTTCCGCTTTTAGTAATGTTTTTTCTCTTTTGGGAAAGAAAGAATAGCAAAACTTACAAAGAGATACATAAAGTTGTATCGATAAGTTCAAATAAAAACTGTAATTTGACGGACTCGAATTTAGAATCGCATCAATTAAGAAAAATGTGTCTGTGATTGACGTAAAAGCTTAGTAAAACAAGATGCTTTCGCAGAATAGAAACAGAAGAGTTTGTGTAATCTCATTAGAAAAATTAAACAAATCTTGCAATGGAACAGTGTTAAACATATTAACTGGGTCAAATCACCCCAATATTCAACAGAGTTCTAAACCTCAAATTCATACATCAGTGTTTCTATGATTTGTCATTAGAATCTTAACAAATGACTAGAAAAGAATGTTCCAGCTTATTCACCGCATCCATTAATTTTTTAGGAACTACTTAAAGGCGATTATTCTCTAATTTTATAAACAAGAATGTTTATCCTGCTTGTTTCATTGCATTAGGCCAAAAAGCTTCATTTCATATTAAAATCGGTTTTATCAATTTTTGAGTAGATTTTAAACATTTCATCAAAACTGAAAAAATAGAGATAAAATGCCTAATTTTCACTGAATTTTTTTGCCTTTCTCCACGTAGCAACATTGCTAATACTTGAGATATGATTTTTGAAAAATTGAATAAAATTACAAATAATTGACATTTAATGATTGATATTAGAGTAACGACATATAAAAATTAAAGAATTTAAGTGTTTCTGTGAAAAATAGCTACATAAGACTTTTTATTTTTTTATTCTTATATTCACCGATGCAACTCAAGCGTATGCTCTCAATATTAAGAGCGGCTGTGAGCGACCGTCTGTCTAACTAGAATGAAGCAGTTTGTTATATAATCATGTAAAACGGGTTTTCTAAGAACCTGAGGATCAGAATAGACCCACTCACGAAATTTTGGGTTGGGCTTGAGTTTAACACCTGGACGTAAAAAAGGATCCGACTACCGAATCGGAACTTGGAACGTGTGCACTGTGCAGCCTGTATTGTGAAAATAGAAGTAAACAAAGAAATGTAGAAATTGAGATTAAAAAATATCACTTTATATACATCTCGGCTGCTGACTTAGCTCATTTCTAAAACAGAAGTAAATTTTTGAAAAACATAATAACAAATTAAATATTAAAAGTAAGTTCGTTGAATAAATTAATGATTATGAGATTGGTTCTTATATGTTCAGAAATTGAAAGTATAAAAGCAAATAAAGGATATTTTTCGGTTGTTCTAGAAAAATAATTTATATTCGTGAAAGAATACAAAAAACATAAAATTTTGTTTTATATTAATGAAGTGTGGATGTTGCAAATTGTGTTGGGAATAGATTAGGTTATGTTTAAAATATATTAATTAGATTAGGGGTTTCGGTTGATTGATGTATTTCGGAGTAGTTTTAGTTTTAATATAATTATTTTGATATATTAAAGTATGTATCTAAAAGAAAACCAAAATAAAATAATACAGAAACATGTGAAATATTAGAAATTGTAGAATAGGATATTAGCAAAACCAAAATTAAAGTTTAGCAACATTCTATATTGTAAGATCATGTGAGTCAAATCAAAAAGATTAGAAAACCCTTATTTCGATTCATAAAAATCCATGTTACGTGTGATATACTAATCTGTTTAAACAACATAAATTGCAATTTGAAAAGGAATTTAGAAAAAATTACACACTAGAAATGAGGCATAGTTATTTTTATTAGAATGCGGTCACCCTACTTTATATCCCATTTCTCTCAACATCTTTTATAAAATCGGAATAATAAAATCTCTAACGTGACCTAAATCAAAAATATCTAAACGTATTATTTAAAATGTTTTGATTTCTTTCACGAATCACGACCGTTACAAAAATATGAAACAGTAATTACCATAGCCTACTGAATGAAATGCCCTTAAGAAAAAATTTGTCCCATTTCAAAAATCATAAAAGATAAACACTTTTATTTAAATTATGTGAATTTTCGATTAGGTATATTTATTTACTAAAATTTATCATGCCTTAAAAATAAATCACAATGATTTTCCTTTTTTCCTTCCCCAGCAAAATAATCTAATTAATCCGTGTGAAAGATTTATATTTTGTTCTCATATTAAAGTGAATAAACATTAAAATTACATTTTGAATTGCAAAGGTAAAAATCAAATGCATTCAAGGGTAAAAAAAATTATAAAGATATTTTCAAAGTTTTCATTTATAGAAAACATTTCTCGATTCCAAACAAACTTGCCATTGTACTACGTACATTCTCCAGAGAATTTTCGATAAAACCCAATTTTTTACATCCGGACCTTTTTTTTCTCTAGATAGTTTTATTATTTTATACATTATATCCAAATATTTCACACATTGTTGTGTTAAACTAATAAACACTTATTTTTTATATTATCTTCGCTAAAAATTGAAAAAAATACATAATACGAAATTGAAAATATCTAATAAATGATAAAAGTAAAATATATAGAAAAACTCATGATTATAATCTAAGGAAGTAAAAATAGAATATAAAAAGCATTTTCTGTTAAATCTTTTACATAATCCTTAAATAACGATATAATACAGTCGAGCGCAAAAAAATAATATAATATGAATAAGATCATGATCGCCTTAAGCAGTTATGTGATAGTATTGAAATTCTTGTGAATGTTAAATTGAATCATTTATTTCATTTTGAGATTTTTTTTTGCTTGGATTATTATTTATTTTTAGTTTAAACGAAGAAAATTACAACGAATTTTCTCTTTAAGTTTACTTTTATTTTGTTTAAATTGGCTAACGAACGTTTTTTTTATTCCATGTTATGTCAAACTTGAAATTGATAAAAGTAAATCTGATTTTCGTAAATTAAATTGTTTTTCAGAATTCATTCTCTCGTTTTATCTGAAAACTCTTTTTATAAGTGAGTTTTAGAATTTTTTTTTGTTTAAAAAAAATGAAAATAAAAACTCAAGTCGAGGAAAAGTTTTTCAAGGTGTTTTCTTGATTTTTTATATTTTTTTAATTAAGTGATTTTTGTTTGATAGGAAATGTTATGTTAAGGAGGTGTAATTTTTTTTAATATTAAAGGTGAACTTTAGTTAAAGATGACTTCTTAACAACAAGTATGGAATATCCTGGATACCCATAAAAACAACTGTTGAAACAGTCCTTTTATTAATTATTAATTTATTAATCATAAATTTATTTTTTAAACCAACAACAGGTGCCTAGTGTCTATTTTAAATAATCCTTAATTTTTATAAAAAGTCATCATCCTTAAAACCGTCATTAAAAATAACCCAATAAGTATATATTAATATAAAACATATTTCAAGTTGGAATTTAAATTGCATTTACGCAAGGTGCACTCAAAACAAAACAGAAAAAGACACAAAGAAAAACGTGTGTTTTCATAAAAGTTGTTTATACAAAGGTGTATAATAAAATAAGAATCCAAATGGACTTTTAATAAAAAATATATAATGTTAACCCTCATCAAAAATTAAGAAAAAGAGAACAGACATCAATAAGAAACGTCATCAGAATTTCAACATCCGACAAAATACATACACATGGACCTTTAAACCGCGATTTCACATAACACCTGGCGCTTAATAATTAACGATACGCGAACAAAAGTATAATAAAATCAAACCCTTAATTTAAAAACATGTTTTTGCTTTGTGTCTGTTCTGTTATTTTTTTTCAGTCTGGTAAATGGTATTCAGTTTTATTATATATGATGATAGCGAAAATATTTAGCAGAGAATTAGTTCGGTTTGAAAGACCTAAGTATTACATTCCTGAGCTAAAAGTGAAATTCTTACCCGCACTTTTTTTGGTATTTCTCGACGTAGGTCCTAATGATTCTAAAATAGCAAAAAAAATGTATGTCTCTCTCCTGGCCGGCCGTCCGTCCGGCCGTCACAACCGACGAAATCTAGAAAACGGCTGAAGGGATTTGAAAAATTTTGAATTCCAAAAATAGGTACTCTCAATGGTAAGAGCCCAAAGGACGATGTGTTCACTAACTGTACCGAAAGTGTGTCAAAAAAACCGTCAAGCGTGTCAAAACAAGGAAATATGCATATTTTTGCTTAAAACACGTTTATTATAAGTGATAATGAGTAGGAACAAAGAATGTGGAGAAATCTGGATGGTCGGAATTGGTATGTGAGATCAAAAACTAGATTATTGCATTATAAGTTTGTCAAAAAAATGTTGTCAAGTGTTTCAAAAGAAAGATTTTTATTTTTTGCCCAATTTTTTGGAAATAAATAAAATTAATTATTTGTTTGACATGAAATTTTATTATTGTTTTTGAGAATTATGGCATTATAAGTTTGTCAAAAAAATATTGTCAAGTGTGTCATTTCATTTCATTTATTTTTTTAGATAAAAAAAATTTAGCTGTTTGTTTACGTAAATATAATTGAACATGGAAATTTTTGAATTTGTTATAGTTTTTGAAATCTTTTTGGAATTTTGAAAAAGTTTCAATTTTTGATTTTGTAAGAATTTTTGGAATATTTTTAGAATTTTGAAAAATTTTAAATTTTCGATTTTATTAATTTTTGAATTTTTGTAATATTTTAAAATTTAGAAAAAGTTTAAATATTTGATTTTATTCTAATTTTTGGAATATTTTTAGAATTTTGAAAAAAAAAATAGAATTTTTGAATTTTATATATATTTCTAGAATTTTGAAAAAAGTTTCAATTGATTCAAGTGATTTTGTAAGAATTTTCGGAATATTTTTAGAATTTTGAGGTTTAAATTTTTGATTTTATTATGATTTTTATAATTTTGGAAAAAGTTTCAATTTTTGATATTGTTATAATTTTTGCAATATTTTTAGAATTTCGGAAAAAGTTTGAATTTTCCAATTTTTAAGAATTTTTGGAATATTATTAGAAAAAAATGTCAACGCTAATGTATATAAACTAAAAATTAGGTTACAACTCTAGCGAAGTGTAAAAACAAAAAATTTACATAAACATACATTTAATAAATTCAGGTTTAGTCAATTAATTTCTCTGGTGATCACTGTTTTATTATACTCTAGACATTCTAGTATTGAATAACAAAATTGTATCTGTGAGAAGAAGATGACTAGTCTTCACTTGTGTCTATTGACACATGATCAACAATTAATTCAGTAAATTATTTGTGATATAACATCACCCCGATGGAAAATCTCCCATCAAGAATAATATAAGAACTGAATTTAAAAAATTATGGTGCAAATTATGAAACTTTTTGCAATCCATACAATTTTAGAGCGATCTAGTTTCGAACCAATGAGAAAATTTTTAAACTTTAAAAAAGTTTATCATTCTCATCAGGGCTAGCCGACTAGATAAACTCTACCAAAAAATGTCAACGCTAATGTATATAAACTAAAAATTAGGTTACAACTCTAGCGAAGTGTAAAAACAAAAAATTTACATAAACATACATTTAATAAATTCAGGTTTAGTCAAATAATTTCTCTGGTGATCACTGTTTTATTATACTCTAGACATTCTAGTATTGAATAACAAAATTGTATCTGTGAGAAGAAGATGACTAGTCTTCACTTGTGTCTATTGACACATGATCAACAATTAATTCAGTAAATTATTTGTGATATAACATCACCCCGATGGAAAATCTCCCATCAAGAATAATATAAGAACTGAATTTAAAAAATTATGGTGCAAATTATGAAACTTTTTGCAATCCATACAATTTTAGAGCGATCTAGTTTCGAACCAATGAGAAAATTTTTAAACTTTAAAAAAGTTTATCATTCTCATCAGGGCTAGCCGACTAGATAAACTCTACCAAAAAATGTCAACGCTAATGTATATAAACTAAAAATTAGGTTACAACTCTAGCGAAGTGTAAAAACAAAAAATTTACATAAACATACATTTAATAAATTCAGGTTTAGTCAATTAATTTCTCTGGTGATCACTGTTTTATTATACTCTAGACATTCTAGTATTGAATAACAAAATTGTATCTGTGAGAAGAAGATGACTAGTCTTCACTTGTGTCTATTGACACATGATCAACAATTAATTCAGTAATTGATGAGAATGATAAACTTTTTTAAAGTTTAAAAATTTTCTCATTGGTTCGAAACTAGATCGCTCTAAAATTGTATGGATTGCAAAAAGTTTCATAATTTGCACCATAATTTTTTAAATTCAGTTCTTATATTATTCTTGATGGGAGATTTTCCATCGGGGTGATGTTATATCACAAATAATTTACTGAATTAATTGTTGATCATGTGTCAATAGACACAAGTGAAGACTAGTCATCTTCTTCTCACAGATACAATTTTGTTATTCAATACTAGAATGTCTAGAGTATAATAAAACAGTGATCACCAGAGAAATTAATTGACTAAACCTGAATTTATTAAATGTATGTTTATGTAAATTTTTTGTTTTTACACTTCGCTAGAGTTGTAACCTAATTTTTAGTTTATATACATTAGCGTTGACATTTTTTGGTAGAGTTTATCTAGTCGGCTAGCCCTGATGAGAATGATAAACTTTTTTAAAGTTTAAAAATTTTCTCATTGGTTCGAAACTAGATCGCTCTAAAATTGTATGGATTGCAAAAAGTTTCATAATTTGCACCATAATTTTTTAAATTCAGTTCTTATATTATTCTTGATGGGAGATTTTCCATCGGGGTGATGTTATATCACAAATAATTTACTGAATTAATTGTTGATCATGTGTCAATAGACACAAGTGAAGACTAGTCATCTTCTTCTCACAGATACAATTTTGTTATTCAATACTAGAATGTCTAGAGTATAATAAAACAGTGATCACCAGAGAAATTAATTGACTAAACCTGAATTTATTAAATGTATGTTTATGTAAATTTTTTGTTTTTACACTTCGCTAGAGTTGTAACCTAATTTTTAGTTTATATACATTAGCGTTGACATTTTTTGGTAGAGTTTATCTAGTCGGCTAGCCCTGATGAGAATGATAAACTTTTTTAAAGTTTAAAAATTTTCTCATTGGTTCGAAACTAGATCGCTCTAAAATTGTATGGATTGCAAAAAGTTTCATAATTTGCACCATAATTTTTTAAATTCAGTTCTTATATTATTCTTGATGGGAGATTTTCCATCGGGGTGATGTTATATCACAAATAATTTACTGAATTAATTGTTGATCATGTGTCAATAGACACAAGTGAAGACTAGTCATCTTCTTCTCACAGATACAATTTTGTTATTCAATACTAGAATGTCTAGAGTATAATAAAACAGTGATCACCAGAGAAATTAATTGACTAAACCTGAATTTATTAAATGTATGTTTATGTAAATTTTTTGTTTTTACACTTCGCTAGAGTTGTAACCTAATTTTTAGTTTATATACATTAGCGTTGACATTTTTTGGTAGAGTTTATCTAGTCGGCTAGCCCTGATGAGAATGATAAACTTTTTTAAAGTTTAAAAATTTTCTCATTGGTTCGAAACTAGATCGCTCTAAAATTGTATGGATTGCAAAAAGTTTCATAATTTGCACCATAATTTTTTAAATTCAGTTCTTATATTATTCTTGATGGGAGATTTTCCATCGGGGTGATGTTATATCACAAATAATTTACTGAATTAATTGTTGATCATGTGTCAATAGACACAAGTGAAGACTAGTCATCTTCTTCTCACAGATACAATTTTGTTATTCAATACTAGAATGTCTAGAGTATAATAAAACAGTGATCACCAGAGAAATTAATTGACTAAACCTGAATTTATTAAATGTATGTTTATGTAAATTTTTTGTTTTTACACTTCGCTAGAGTTGTAACCTAATTTTTAGTTTATATACATTAGCGTTGACATTTTTTGGTAGAGTTTATCTAGTCGGCTAGCCCTGATGAGAATGATAAACTTTTTTAAAGTTTAAAAATTTTCTCATTGGTTCGAAACTAGATCGCTCTAAAATTGTATGGATTGCAAAAAGTTTCATAATTTGCACCATAATTTTTTAAATTCAGTTCTTATATTATTCTTGATGGGAGATTTTCCATCGGGGTGATGTTATATCACAAATAATTTACTGAATTAATTGTTGATCATGTGTCAATAGACACAAGTGAAGACTAGTCATCTTCTTCTCACAGATACAATTTTGTTATTCAATACTAGAATGTCTAGAGTATAATAAAACAGTGATCACCAGAGAAATTAATTGACTAAACCTGAATTTATTAAATGTATGTTTATGTAAATTTTTTGTTTTTACACTTCGCTAGAGTTGTAACCTAATTTTTAGTTTATATACATTAGCGTTGACATTTTTTGGTAGAGTTTATCTAGTCGGCTAGCCCTGATGAGAATGATAAACTTTTTTAAAGTTTAAAAATTTTCTCATTGGTTCGAAACTAGATCGCTCTAAAATTGTATGGATTGCAAAAAGTTTCATAATTTGCACCATAATTTTTTAAATTCAGTTCTTATATTATATATATTCTTATATTATTAGAATTTAGAAAAAGTTCAAATTTTTGATTTTATTCTAATTTTTGGAATACTTTTTAGAACTTTGAAAAAAAAATAGAATTTTTGAATTCTAAAAATATAATTTTGAAAAAAGTTTCAAATTTTGATTTTGTAAGAATTTTTGGAATATTATTAGAATTTTGAAAAATTTTAAATTTTTGATTTTATTATAATTTTTATAATTTTGGAAAAAGTTACAATTTTTGATTTTGTTATAAATTTATGCAATATTTTTAGAATTTTTGAAAAAAAATTTTAATCTTTGATTTTGTAATAATTTTTGAAATATTTTTAGAATTTTGTTTGAAAAAAGTTGGAATTTTTATTTTATTTAATTTTTACAATATTTTTGGAATTTTGAAAGAAATATGAAGTAGTGATTTTGAAATATTTTCTCGAAACGCTAAATGGAGAGGTTTTTGAGTAGTTTGCTGATTGTATAATCTTTTCACTAAATTATGTTAATATATGATTTGTTATAATTTTCCGACAACGTATTGATGTTTCGTGTTAGTTTTGTAATACATATCTAAACAGAGATAAAAAATACATGTATTTTAACAAAAAGTTATGTTTGATATACATCGCTGCTCAAAACTAAAAACCATGTCCTCATAAAAGTTTTTTGCGAAAACTATATCAAAATCCTTATCCCAGACCGAAGTCTTGATATCTCAGAGCCTTGAGATTTCAGCCCCTTCATATTTTAGTTAAGAAATGACCGCTCTTTAATATTAATGGTTTCTTCACAAGTGTAACATAATGTTCTGAAATATGTTTGATCTGTATGATATGTAAATATTAATCGTAATATTAAATTCATACAAAAAACTTCCTAACCCAATTTTTGTAAAATTTTTTAGACGTTTTCTATTCGGTGTTCTCAGACCTGTACTCCAGTCCCTGCTATTGACATATACGACCTAAAGTGAGATATCACATACCACTGGCAATAGCAGTGAGATATCACTATCACAGTGCTGGCGGATGAACTATATTCAGTCAACGGTAGCACCCACAATCTTTGCTATGGAGTATTTCAATTGATGATGCCACGTTATTGCTTATTCGAAGAATCGAGCCTTCATATAACTCTATGTATGGACTTTAATCATTGAGGAAAAAAGTGCGTCGCATGATCAAGGAATGTGCCACTAGCTAGATTATTGGCAACCACATTTTAGATTTGTGCCTGCAGATTGTTAATATAAATTTGCTGTTTACCTTTTATTTTATTTTTATTTATTCTCTCCTATCATGAAATATTTGCCTATGTCATATTTGATTTGTGATAGAGTTTATTGTTTAGTTTTCCCTTCTATAAAAAAACAAAAAAAAATGGACGAACTATCAACACCTTAGAAGGCAGGTTCTTATGTGTTGTTGTGACACATATTGTAATTCCCACTATACTTTACATGACCAAATATTTATTATTTTTATTGATAGAAGCATCTATTACTACTTGTGTGACGCACCAAAGCAATTAACTGATAAAATGTTAAAAATTGGTTGATTTACCGACCCATGAATGTTTTTATGTTTATTGGCATGGATTATATGATAATGAATTTTTTTATGATGTTGTTTTGTAGATAGTTGTGATTCTTATTCATGGTATCTACTTATTTTCCAAAACAAAATTCCATGACTTTCCAGAACAAAAACTTAAATTTCCATGACTTTTTTAAAAATAGAAAAATTAATTTTGTAAAAAGTTCACTTGTATGACAAGTTAACCTTATACAAAACATATCTTTGGCAATAGCAGTGAGATATCACTACCGAAGGTGGTATCTTAGGGGTAATGGCGGATGAATTATATTCAGTCAATAATAGCATAATCAATTCTAGCTAACGAATATTCCCTATGATAATGGCACGTTATTGATTGCTCGAAGAAACGAGCCCTCAAATTACTCTATGTGTTAGTTAGTTAAATTATTGTGGGAGACAGTGCGTTCCATGATCAAGTAATATGCCACTAACTGGATTATTGGGAATTCCATTTTAGTTTTTTTCCTCAAAATTTAAAAAAAAAAACGTTTTATCTCTTAACATAATGTCAATCTCTTGTTACTTTACGCAAATTAAGTAACAAAAGATTGACATTATGTTATTTGAAAACTTACGCCAAGTGCCAACGACAAACAGTGTTAATTATGTTCTATCTCTTATTTAATTTTATTGCCTCTATCCTATAATGAAATAAATATTGGCATATTTTATACGTGATATGATTTATTGTTTCGTTATCTATATTCTTTAAAAAATGGTTTGCGCCCATCAACACTTTAGAACGCCTGTTGTTGGTCCCAGGTCTTAAAAGACTTTATATGTTGCTGTGACGCATACAAGACATTTTATCTACTACACAGAACCTTTTATTAAAAAACATTTTATGTGCCGTTTACGAGACATTTATGTATTTTAATTCCAACAAATGTATACAAAGGTATTAGAAAATATTGGCAATTCTGCCCTATTTTGTCAAAAGTGATTTACTAAAAACTAGAGTTTGCAAATTCGATTAAAATTCACTTTTTAAAAATGGACACCAATGGTCGTCGCCGAAGTCTTTTTCCAATGTTTTTTTTTCGATCGTCATTGTTTTTATACTGATGATGTAGGTAAATGTTTCAGAACTTTACTTAAACCATTCAATAAATTCGTTCTTTTCAATAATGAAATCCAAACAAAAATTTGAAGGGTTCTTTAGAAACAAACGTTAATTACAAATATAAAATTTGGATTTATAATTCAAATTCACAAGCAGATCAGAGCCACATTATTTTTAAAAAAGGACTTACTACTACGGTTAGGATAGGTTTTGCTTAAATAATATGTTATGACCATGACAAATTTAGTAGTTTTTAATTTGATAGAGGAGGGACTTTTGCCAACCGATCTCTTACTAGGAAAAAAACTTTCATCAAAGACAATCACAATTATGACGCAGAACAAAATCACCATCAAGAGAATTGTTGCCGAGTTGGCTTCTATCACACTTTTCACATATTAATTAGCGAATGTTAAGAGATACGAAAATATTGCTGCGACATATTTTCAGACTGTTTTTGATTTGTTCAGTGTGTCTGTCATATGGTTTGGTATATTTCTTTAGCTAAAAGGTTTACTTAACGACTTGGTGTTCAGATGTTCTTGTTGTTCTGCTATTTAAAATTAATTTGGCTAGAAAATGTAACTTAATTTTGATGCATACAAGAAACTTTAATCACTTCCAAAATGCCGGAAAAGTAAGGTGCCGGAAAGGTAGCACGTGATGTATTCGATTTCAAACGTTTCAATCTGGTGAAACCTTTGTCTGCTTTGATATGAGGTGCAAACTATCTGTTCTACTGCATTTACATGAATACTTGCCTGACCATTAAAGTGACCAACTCTGAAATCGCGTGTTGGGATTGCTTTTACAACCCCTTCTATTGCTATACAGACTGAGTTTTTATAAGCGACTAATATCATTACGGTTCCTTTAATGCGTCAACTAACAAGATCACCAGTGCGAAATTCAGAATAGAACAGAATAGCTGACAAACAATAGTTTTCCGTTCCTTCGCAGATTGGTGTGAGTGTAATTTTTAACAAAAAATGTTCTTACATTTACCAACCACTACACTAAAGTTTTTACAGTGCAATTAGTTTTTAAATTCTGGTAACAAATCTTCTATCTCACCTATCATTGATGGTGTGACCACGCACACCATGAAAAAAGATGGGTAAACTACGTTATCGCATTAGACATTGCAAAATCATTTGATCGTATCTGGAATTTCAACTTGATCGATAAGCTCGTTGCATATGCCTTTAATTCCGCAATCGAAAAGTTAAATCAAAGTTTTCTGACCGATATACATAATTCGTTTTCCATTTGGTTTCTTTATACATGTATTGTACATGTTTCTTTATACATGTACTTTGCAAAGTTAGTCATGTTTGTGGAACAATAAATTATAAATTAACGTCTCTGAATATCCAAAGATACCATGCTAAATGAGGTTTTTTAAACGATTTATATTTGTTTTAAGGAATTTATGATAATTGACCTTAATCTGGAAATACAAATTGTCATAAAAACCTCAAAATGATAAAGAAATCCATAGAAGCGAAGCTCTTGAAAAGGTCACGCTGAAATGCCACTCTTCTAGATTTAGTCATATGAACAGCGAATGGGTGGGCATTGATTTGACCTCCTTAAAAGATTACGCAACTCTAAAATGTATTTGGAGCATATTGGCAGATCTGCCACTTTTCAACATATAGATGGATTTTTTTTGAGTCTAATTTAATGAACGCTGGTGCACCCAAGGCTCAGTTGTTATCCCAATCTAAATTCAGTTCACTCTAAAACCAATATTACACTCCACAAATCATTCGTCCCCTATCTTCAAAGGTAAAATACATAAACGATTAAATCATGCTCGGAGCTGCAATAAATGTAAATAAGGTCCTAAAGAAGTTGACGATTGGGGAGTCCAAATTTGTTCAATTTAAATATCAAAAGAAGTATATTGATTCTTTCCAGATCGAAAATTGAGTTCTCCAACAATGTTTCAATTAGTATCGGTGATGTGCAAATTTGCGAAGGTGAAGACATGGGTTTATTTATAAGTTTTCATATAATGGCATTCACCCCATACCAATTGAGTATTGTCGTCAAGTTTGGACGCTGCATCTGTTTCAATATCCTAGCTGTCTTGGACTTTATTCAAAACTGTGCTACACGAACTGGGGGGTGATCGAAATTAAAAATCAAATTCTGCATTCTTACAATATCGTCGCACTGTTGCTGATCTCGTTGTTTTTTATAAATTCAATTTTTTTCCAGAAAAATAATAAAATTTTCTTGACTTTCCATGTTATAATGTCATAATTCTCAATAATGATAATAAAATTTCATGTCAAACAAATAATTAATTTTATTTTTTTCCAAAAAATTGGCTAAAAAATTAAATAAAAATCTTTCTTTTGACACACTTGACAACATTTTTTTGACAAACTTATAATGCCATAATTCTCAATAATAATAATAATCATGTCAAACAAATAATTAATTTTATTTTTTTCCAAAAAATTGGGTGACAACATTTTTTGACAAACTTATAATGGAATAATCTAGTTTTTGATCTCACATACCAATCCCGACCATCCAGATTTCTACGCTTTCTTTGTTCCTACTCATTATCACTTAAAATGAACGTTTTTTAAGCAAAAAATATGCATATTTCCTTGTTTTGACTCACTTGACAATTTTTTTGACACACTTCCGGTACAGTTATCGAACACATCGTCCTTTCGGCTCTTAACATTGAGTAAACCTATTTTTAGAAAAAAAAATTTTTGAAATCCGTCCAGCGGTTTTCTAGATTTCGTAGGTTGTGACGAACGGACGGACGGACGGATGGCCGGCAGACAGACATACTTTTTTTTTTTTGCTTTTGTAGAATCCTAAAACGTCGAGAAATGTCAAAAAAGTGGTGGTAAGAATTTCACTTTTAGCTCATGAATGTAATACTTAGGTCTTTCAGACCGAAGTAACTCCTATCACAATTAAATAACTTTGAAAATTACTTCGGTCTGAAAGACCTAAGTATTACATTCATGAGCTCAAAGTGAAATTCTTACCCCCACTTTTTTTGACATTTCTCGACGTTTTAGGACCTCCTGATTCTAAAAAAGCAAAAAAAAAAAAATGTGTGTCTAATTACCTATGCTGCAGGGAAAACCGCTGGAGGGATTTCAAAAAATTTTTTTTTTAAAAATAGGTATTTACAAGGGACAGGTCCGAAAGGACGCTGTGCTCGATAACTGTACCGGAAGTGTGTCAAAAAAATCATTATGTGTGTCAAAAATAGCAAATTTTCATATTTTTGGCTTAAAAAACGTTCATTTTAAGTGATTACGAGTAGGAACATTAAATTTGGAGAAATCTTGATGGTCGGGATTGGTATGTAAGATCAAAAACTAGATTATTGCATTATAAGTTTGTCAAAAAAATGTTGTCAAGTGTGTCAAAAGAAAGATTTTTATTTATTTTTTTACCTAATTTTTTGGAAAAAAAAAATAAAATTAATTGTTTGTTTAAAATGAAGTTTTATTTTTATTATTATTATTGAGAATTATGGCATTATGAGGTTGTCAAAAAAATGTTGTCAAGTGTGTCAAAAGATTTTTATTTAGTTTTTTACCCTTTTTTTTGGAAAAAAATAAAATTGTTTTTTTGAAATGAAATTTTATTATTATTATTGAGAATTATGGATTATAAGTTTGTCAAAAAAATGTTGTCAAGTGTGTCAAAAGAAAGATTTTTATTTATTTCTTTACCTAATTTTTTGGAAAAAAAAATAAAATTAATTGTTTGTTTGAAATGAAGTTTTATTATTATTATTAAGAATTATGGCATTATGAGGTTGTCAAAAAAATGTTGTCAAGTTTGTCAAAAGATTTTTATTTAGTTGTTTACCCTTTTTTTGGAAAAAAATAAAATTGTTTCTTTGAAATGAAATTTTATTATTATTATTGAGAATTATGGATTATAAGTTTGTCAAAAAAATGTTGACAAGTGTGTCAAAAGAAAGGTTTTTATTTATTTTTTACCCATTTTTTTTAGAAAACAATAAAATTAATAGTTTGTATGACATGATATTTTATTATTATTATAGAGAATTATGGCATTATAAGTTTGTCAAAAAATAATGTCAAGTGTGTCAAAAAATGATTTCATTTATTTTTTAGCCAATTTTTTGGAAAAAAAATGTAGCTGTTTTTATGACGTAAATGTAATCTAAAATGAAATTGGACATGGAAGT
This sequence comes from Diogma glabrata, assembly GCA_963693315.1. Taxonomy (NCBI): domain Eukaryota; kingdom Metazoa; phylum Arthropoda; class Insecta; order Diptera; family Cylindrotomidae; genus Diogma; species Diogma glabrata. Next base: position 2,925,933 of record OY856187.1, on the reverse strand, counting down.
TTTTGAATTTGTTATAGTTTTTGAAATATTTTTGGAATTTTGAAAAAGTTTGTATTGTTGATTTTGTAATAATTTTTGCAATATTTTTAGAATATCGGCAAAAGTTTTAATTTTTGATTTTGTAAGAATTTTTGAAATATTTTTAGAATTTTGAAAAATTTTAAATTTTTGATATTATTATAATTTTTGGAATTTTGAAAAAATTTTCAATTTTTGATTTTGTAATAATTTTTGCAATATTTTTAGAATTTTGGAAAAAGTTTGAATTTTTAAGAATTTTTGAAATGTTGGAATTTAGAAAAAATTTAAATATTTTATTTTACTAATTTTTGGAATATTTTTGGAATTTTGAAAAAGTTTGACTTCATTTAATTTTTACAATATTTTTGGAATTTTGATTATAATTTTCTGGCAACGTATTGATGTTTCGTGTTAGTTGTGTAGTAAATTTTTAAACTGATTTAAAAAAATGCTTGTACTTTAACAAAGAGTTATGTTTGATATACATCGCTGCCCAAAACTAAAAACCATGTCCTCATAAAAGTTTTTTGCCGAAAACTATATCAAAATCTTTAAACCAGACCGAAGTCTTGATATCTCAGAGCTGTGAGATTTCAGCCCCTCCATATTTTTATATTGCAAACTAATTTGTTCAATTTTTCACCGCTCCCAATATTTTGGATTTATCAGACTCAGTTGAAGTTATGATTCACTTCAATGTCGTCACTATTCCCAAAGGAGCATTAAATAAACATAAAAATATAATTTCCATAAGAACAAAACGCTACTTCATCCTATATAAACATTTTTTTTTCAGCAGGATCAATTTTATCTTTCACAAAATGATGTTTTGTTTTATGTTTGGATTGAAAAAAATGAATAAAATCACAAAATAACATCCATACGAACCGACCAAACCATTTTATTTATATATTCAAAATAAAGTTGAAAAAATATAAATTATAAATACATCGCGAGCTTTTTTAAACTTTTGCTCATTTGCAATGGATTTAAGAGTCACAGCTATGTGGATTTGCTTTTTAAAACCATATGCAAATAATAGTTTATTTAGAATATTTCTTGCATTGGTAAAATAGCTGAGTAAAAGATGATAAGAATGAAATGAACGAATTTGGATTTTTTTTTCTAGTTGAATAGATCGATTGTTTATATGGTTTATGGAAATCAGTATTGGCTGGATCCTTGAATTTTAACTCTATTGTTTTTGAAATCGTACTCGTCACAGTGGTACATAACAAAAAATATATAGAAGTAAACATATTTCAAACGACATCAAATATAGGTAATAAAAAATTTACAAAACATTATTTTAATATTATAACAAAAGAACATAATGTTTTGATTCTCTGGAATTATTGCAAATATTTTAATAAAAAGTTTTATTCAAATTTTTTATTATAACATTTATAAAACATTTTTTATTGCTTCATCAATAAACTCTAAACCCTATTTTTTTTAAAACTGAATGGAATGAAATTAAAAATTATTCCTTTTTTGTTGTCCTCGAATAATAATAGTTAAAAAATTCCAAAAAAAATATTTTGACATTTTTTATATTATTTTAAATTAAATAAATGTATTAATATTTTATTCAGGAAAGATAGCATTAGAGAAAATTATGATGCATGATAATGATTTCCAGGCAAAATAAGGGTTGCAAAAAAAAATTATTTAATTGATAAATTGATTTTGGAATACATTTATTGTGTTGGGAAAGGTTGATGAGAATAGTAATAAATGGTGTAAAATAATGTTTTTTTTGGAATTAAATTTTATCAGTAATAATTGTGGTGGGATTAAAAATTATACAAAAAGAAAAGATGATTCGTGTCTCCTTTAAATAATTCAAATAAATGATTTATAATTATATAAATTACTTTTATTAATCATAAAATTTAACAATCCTAATAATTCTGTGCCAGAATTACACTTTAAAGTAAAACCAACCGTAAATAATAAAAAAAATTATAATACTACAATTCTGTCAACATTATTCATTGTCATAGTTGTCATATTTTTTAACGTTTTCTTTCCTTTTTTAATATAAAACTCGTTATTCTAACCATTTTCAAAGAAAATTAATTTTACAGCATAGAGAAAAAAATGTAATTATGATGGAAGGTGTTTTGTGGCATAAAAGTTTTTATTTTTTTTATTTACAAAAAAAAACCATAATTATAAATTTTTTATTACCATCTAGCGGTTAATTTAAAAGAGATTTTAACAAAAAGGCACAATTAGTTTGTTATTGAGGGTTTAAAATGTTTAAACAGTTTTTACGTTTAAACAGAATTTTGGTTTTGTGTAAAGGGTTTTATTGAACAGTGCACGAATCAGGCATCTGCAGCCGAATTCTGTAACTGTGAAGTGGTGAAGTGTTAAAAATTTCCTCGTTTCTTTTCATTGAAAAACTTATCACTTCACCGCTTCACAGTTACAGAATTTGGCGGCTGATATACAAAAACTTTAATCCGAAGCTTACAAAAAAATTTAATATGCATATGTCACATTTGGTCCTTCGTATGTGCTACTGTGTTGTGTATTTATATGTAAAATTATAAAAAATTTGATGAATCGTTCCATAAGAATATAAAAATTTAAAATTGAAATTAAATTATAGTTCTTAGACGAAACAAAATAAATTATTAAAGGAATAAATTTTCGATCAAAAATCATATATTTTATAAATAGCAGATGTTATTTCATATTTCTTTTTTCTTACCCTATCTGAACATAAAACTTTAATTCTTGTTTCTTTTTGTATATTTCTTAATGGATTATTTCTCTTATTATTATTATTACTTTAATTTCTGTACTTGATAAGGATAACTATTTCCAGGCCAACACCAGGTGGTTGAGACTTTATAATTTGTAATAAATTTCCAAAAAAAATTGATAAACATTTGCTATTCACAATTCACGTTTTGCCATTTATTGCACAACATTTAGTAGTAAGCAACTCTGTTGTTTCTTTACTGATCAAATAAATGACTGAAATATAAACCGTCATTTATTTCAAACTAATCGTTACGGTACCTCAAAAATACGTCAACGAAAAAAATAGATTAAAAGAACTTCTTTTAAATATTTCAAAAGAAAAGGGTAAAGAAGGGTGTTTCTTTATTTAAATAAGTTGGGGTATCTTGATATGGAATAAAATTTAAAATAAAACGTGTAATAAAAAAAAACAATAATAATAAAAGAAACTGTTATAGAACAGAAGGCACGCGCCTTGTTTTTAGTTAAAAAAAATCCACCAACAAAAATTACAAAATTCCACCACAATTTCATTAAATAAGAAACATAAAAAATATATAAGAAGCTACATGCTATGGTTGGCTGACTTAATAACTTTCTTTATTTTATTGATATTGTTGAATTTCAATTGACTGGGAAAAACAATTTTTTTTATTAAAACAATAAGAAGTTTTTGTTTTGTGTGACACAAATTTTCCTTATTTAAAACTGTAACGGAAAATTGAAAACTATGTAAACCCTAAATCAAATGTAGTTCAAATCCCCTTAACTTTCAGCCAAAATCGAAAAATCAAATAAAAGTAACTAACAAAAAACCTTTTTTAAGACCCCAAGGCTGTTTTTCAATTGATGTTTAAGTTTTAATATATGATATGTATTCCCTTTTTTATATGATATTAATATTAAGATTTTCTTAGTTGAATAAGAAAGAAAAAAATTACTAGAATTTTTCCAAAGACGAGAAATTCCTCCCTTTAGTATATTTACAAATATCGGTTTTATATTTTTTTAATACAGTTTTAAAAATGAAAAATAATACCAGGTGTTAATTTAAAGCTTTTTGGTTATTTCATTGCAAAAAGGAAGATAATTTATAAAAATAATTTTTGAGGTAACGTTTTTTACTATTTTTTTTTTTACTTAAAAAAACGGTATCGTATAAGTAGAAAAAAATGTACTTTTTAAGGGTTTGACAGAGTTATGTGTTTGAAAAATTAATTATGTTCTGATATATTTTATCTATTGTGTTTTGGGTTGTCACCCAATATCTGGGTTGTATGTATCATGTTTAAAAAACCTTCTTTGCATCTTTCTATATCTTTTTTCCCTGGGAAAATTAAATGCATGTTAAAAATTCATTTCTACTTTAATCATTAATTAAAAATGAATCGTTTCTAATTGAAATTACTTCAACCTCTTGTCAAGGAAAATAAAATAAAAAAAAAGAATTTTCTAAACTAAATTTAATCCTAACAATAAAATGCAAATTTATTTCCTTCCTTTCTCATTAAATCTTTTTGTATATTTACTTTTTATCCCCCAAAAACTCATCAAATCATGATCATGAAATGTATAAGAAAAAATCATCTATCTTATTATTATCATTGTTGTTGTTATAATATTATATGTAATGAAATGCACCCCTTTTTTCGTTCTGAATCTTGTTATGTCAAAAAAAATTTGTATATATCATAAGAAAAAAAACAAACAGATGAAACGACCCGGTAATGCAAAAATATGGATTTTTGTAAAGGGATTATCGAAAACTTTCTCAAGTTACTTTTAAGGATGAGTATAAAGGAATTTAAAAGATTATTTTATTGTAGGTTGTCAAGTTGTTGTTCTTACTTTGGTTTTTAATTTGGAATTTATGATAATTTAATATTTGTTCAGTAACGGATTTTTTCAATCATCAAACAAGAAAAGGATGTTGTCAAATGAAATTCAATTGTTTGCTTAAAACTGTTTTTCTTCAAAATATTTTGTATACAAAATTAAGTGTCAAGTTCTCTAAAATTTCTAAAAAATAAAAATTCACTACCAAGAAACAGTAGGCAGAATACATCTGTGCCACCGATAGAGAAGAAACATTTTTATACCATTTTTTGAAATATTAAAAGTCCGGTGCTTTTCCAAATACATACTTCAAGAAGTAACTGACAAAGCAAATGATGTTATTGTATCTTCAATTTGAGTTCTAAGGTGTTAATGGACACAATTTTTTGTTTTTCTAAGAGAAGTAATATAAAAATTGAATAAGAGATAAAGCAATGTTTTTAAAATATCAGCTAGTGGAAAAGCTCATACATAGAACTATATGGATTATGGAGGCTCGTTTTTTCAAGCAAACAATAGCGTGGCTTCATCAAGGAATACTCCATAACTATAAAGATTAAAGGTACTCCAGTTTACTGAATTCAGTTCATCTGTCAGCACCCCGAAGATATCTTCTAGGCTAGTGATACTTCACTGCTATTACCAGTGGTATGTGATATCTCAAGTTAACTCGTATGGCAATAGCAGGTACTGCAGTCCGAGGAATTGTCACACCCGTATATCAGAAATTTAAAAAAATTAACAAATCAACAAAAACTGATCTCACCATGTGGCAGTTTAACAAATTTGACTGTTAGTTCCATTCCATACATTTAGATATTCCGTTAATCGAAATAAGATAAAAAATTTCCCATTTTTTTTCTACAAAATCTAGTTCTTGTGATACCCGTTATAAATTATGAAGCTAACGTGAATTTTCATATTTTTTGTAATAACAAAAAATTATTTAAATTAACTATTCATATATTTACGTTTATATGTTTCTTATTGTTTTTTTGGCAGATTACAAAGCAAAAACTGTAAATGTTATGAATATATTTTACATTTTTTTTTTCTAAGGAAAGTGGTTTCTTATTTTATTTAATTTTTTTCACATTGCTCTTGCAATCTTATACAAGATGATTAAAAAAAAAACAATAAAAATAAGATACTTTAGGAAAAAAAAACTTATAATCATGCTCAACCCCTAAGAAAACTACTTACATAAAATTAAAAAAAAATCAGGATATAAACTTAAAATATAATTTACTTTTTACTTCGATTAAAGTTGTTTATTTTTTTTTTTTTCAATTATGATTGTAATTTTTTGTTTATTTGAAAGGTAATGTGAAGTTTTTTTTCTATTCAAAGTTTTAAACGCCAGGTGACATTATATACGAAAAATGAAAAACAATCTAATTTCTCTAGAGAGGTAATCCTGGTTAAAACGGTTATTTTCCCTTAAGAAATATAAAATCAAATTTAAATTAAAAAAACAATTTTTTTTCTTTTCATACTTCTACTAGGTCAGAAAAAGAAAGTTTTTGGAATAAATTTAAATCAGAGAAATTATATGTAAGAAATACTTCTCATGATACTTTGAAAACTAGAGGGGACCCTTTTGTAAAATTTAATAGGTTTATCAGAATTCGGAATTATTCTTTCCAACTTCAAATATATAGATGAGCAGTAATATTATATTTAAATATATTTTGGTTTGTTGCCGTAAGAATTTATAGATCTGCATTTTATTTACTTTCTATAAAATCGTTGAGGGTAATCCGGATGATATTTTCAATGTTAATTAATTATAAAATATTTAACTAATCGGGGTATTAACCTATTTGTAAATCGAAAATCCACCAACTGAAAATTGTTATGAACATTGAATTGAAATTGTGCAAAAAAAATCCTTCCTAGCAATTTAAATTTTATTCCCTCAAATATAAAAGCCAGACTTGCTAACACTCAGTTCATCGAATTTTCCATTGTGTTTTATAAGAATAAAAAAAATACAAATTTACAATGTTCTATTGTCCAATTGTGCAAAAATATCATATTTTTTGTGTTCCTTGAAGACAGCTGGAATTTTTTTTCTTTGGGTGTATTTAAAACCAAGATCAAATAAAACAAAAATAATATTACGTCTCCTTAGAAGGTTTTGATTTATTTTTGTAAGAGAGAAAAAAGGAAAACCTATAGTATAGTTTATTGAATAAAACGTTGAGGAAGATAAATATGGCTTAAATTATTACATGACCCTAATTCTGCATCTTTTGTTGAATAAAATTTTAAGAAACGTTGAAGATGTTCAGCAGATGTTTTAAGAAACAATTATTTTTTTGCAGATTTTTGATTTTCTATCCTTCTGGTCAATTATATCATTTCTTATTTTTGTTATTGATTAGATTTATTTCTTTAAACGACAACAAATCAGTGATGACTTATTACTAATCATACCCATCTTTTAAATAATGATTAAAACTGCAAAGTATCACCTGGAATATAATATTTGTTTATACTTTATATGATTATGAGAACCAAAATATTGAATTATATACGTTAGGATATTTTAATCAATACACAGAAACCGTTAATTTCTTTTCTGGTTTTTTCCTCGGTGTATTGTTATTAAGTTTAGAGCGCTGCATTTGTTTCCATCCATTCCTTTTTATACTCTGTTCAAAAGCCCGCTTTACGATCAAACTAATAAGAACCTTCGTTGTCATACAGACAGAATAAACAAATTTTTTTTGTCGTAACTGCATATATAATGGAATGTTTGCTACTATAAATAGTTTCAATCCAAAAAAGTTTAAAAAGTGTTCATCTACACCAGCGCTGGATTCGCCAAATTTTTTTGTAGACCTAGAACTTGAAATGTATTTTTGTATGACACATATTGTAATCTCTAGTATACAACAATTTTTATTAAAGTAAAAAATTAAAACAAACAAGGCCAGTAATTAAATGAAAGCAAATTCAACTAACCTTTTTATAATTGCAAGGAAACAAAAAACATAATAATTAACATCAAATAAACAATATTTTTTTCCTTTTCAATTTTAATCTAATGTAATAAGAAAGAAGTTGGAAAACTGCAAAATGTTACATTACTATGTTAAGATCAAAAATAAAAAAAAAATCAAATTAAAACTGTAATTAAAGTCCTTTCTGTTAACCGAAAAGTCAGTTAAAAAAAAATTATAGTAAAACAACAAGTGGTCCTTTTAGTTTATATATTTATTTAATTTCAAACCGAAATTTTTGTAATAGAGTAGAGTAGGTCAAATTGGGTAAACGAAAAACAAGCATGAACAAATTAATTTCGACTTTTCACATAAATTCAGCGTGATAAAGAACAAAAAAATATAAGTATTGTAATACAAAAAGTAAAATGAACTTAAAGACAATAATCTTTGTATAAAACTTTTTTTGTTAAAATTGTCAGCGGGATAGATTATCAGTATTGAAATGTTTGTTGTTAAAATGATTGTTTTTGGGTAAAATTAATTGACGGGGAAAAGATCGTTAGAAAATAATTCCTGTTTTGGAAATAAAAGGAAATTAAAATTATGTTTTTATAAGGAAATCACGTGATATCAATTTGTTAACAGAAAATAATTATTGAAATTAAAGTTAAAAATAAAATTATAATATTAAGATATTAAATTAGAATTTTGAATAAGTATCGGGTTGGAAATCTATATTGCATGATGAATGCATGATTTCTCAAATAGTATACGAAGATCTTAATTTATCAAATTAGACCTAATTGACGAGATAAATAAATACAGTTTCAATCGTAATTTATTATTTACCGAAGTAAAGAAAACAACCCGAATAAATATACCAAAGCACTCAATTGTTCCATCTTAACCGGAAAAATAACTTCAACGAATAAATCAACAGTTGTTGAGCAAAGTTATTAACCAATTAAATATATAAGTTTAAAAACGAAAAACTCTAAATCCACCTGTAACTCAAGTGTTTCACATTTTATTCTGCATTCTAGCGTTTCCAAACATGTCAGGTAATTAAAATATATATAAAATAAAAACACAATCAATTTTCCGATTTGTGAAAATTAATTTTAACAATTTAGGGTTATTACAATTAAAATTGTTTATTATAACCGTTTTTGTTGTCTAAACTTTATTGTTGTAATAAGGGTCGCTTTTTTATATTTTTTTCTTCATCTAATTGACTTCATTACAAAAGGTTATCTTAGTTTAAAAATCAAGAGGACAATATTCGCGTTTATTTGTTTATTTTTATTTTTTTTTTTTCGTGGTCATTGTCCGTTTTTCTGTTTAATATAATTCATTTAACAGATGGTATATTTTTGTTATCATTTTTCCTTCATCAAATTCATATCTTATAGTATAATCTCCTTGCTTTATAATTTTTGTTTAATTTAAATATAACAACAACAACAAAAGAAGATATAAAAAATAAAAGGAGAAAAATAATATAAAAAAGCATCCTTTAAACAGCTAATCTAACTAACAAATGGCAGATGCAAAGCAAAAAAAAACATCGATCGACGGACCTGTTGTTATTTTAATTTTAAATATTTTTTCACAATTTTCTTAGATTGTTAATTTAAAATACAAATTTTCATTGAATAAGAATAATGAAAAGGGTGATTGACTGTGTTATACAGTTTTGATGTTGTAACTTGTAAATAATAGTCAGAGAAATTAACTGTCAATCATGTAGTTGCGCAACTAAATTAGTAACACCTTGCTGAAATATAAATATTGAATTTGACGAATCAATAATTTTTATAAAATAAATTCAGTTACGGAAGGGTGAAATATATTTTTAGAGTGTAAATGGTTTAAATATTCAATTATTTTCAGTACTCTAATATTTTAAATATTGGGCCCGATTCAGTAAAATCTTTTATCGAAAATTTCTTTTATTCTTTTATTTTTTTTATGAAATTTTATTTTTCCGTTATAAAATTTCATACAAAAAATAAAAGAATAACAAAAATTTTCGATAAAAGATTTTACTGAATCGGGCTCATTAATTACTTCGGTCTGAAAGACCTAAGTATTACATTCATGAGCTCAAAGTGAAATTCTTACCTCCACTTTTTTTTGACATTTCTCGACGTTTTAGGACCTACTGATTCTAAAAAAGAAAAAAAAATGTATGTGTCTGTCGGCCGTCATTACCAACGCTGCAGGGAAAACCGCTGGAGGTATGTGAGATCAAAAACTAGATTATTGCATTATAAGTGTGCCAAAAAAATGTTGTCAAGTGTGTCAAAAGAAAGATTTTTATTTATTTTTTTACCCAATTTTTTGGGAAAAAATAAAATTGTTTGTTTGAAATGAAATTTTATTATTATTATTGAGAATTATGGCATTATAAGTTTGTCAAAAAAATGTTGTGAAGTGTGTCAAAAGAAAGATTTTTATTTATTTTTTACCCAATTTTTTGGGAAAAAATAAAATTGTTTGTTTGAAATGAAATTTTATTATTATTATTATTGAGAATTATGGCATTATACGTTCGTCAATAAAATAATGTCAAATGTGTCAAAAAATGATTTCATTTATTTTTTTAGCCGATTTTTTGGAAAAAAAATGTAGCTGTTTTTATGGCGTAAATGTAATTTAAAATGAAATTGGACATGGAAATTTTTGAATTTGTTATAGTTTTTGAAATATTTTTGGAATTTGGAAAAAGTTTTTATTTTTGATTTTGTAATAATTTTTGCAATATTTTTAGAATTTCGGAAAAAGTTTTAATTTTTGATTTCGTAAGAATTTTTTGGATATTTTTAGAATTATGAAAAAATTTTAAATTTTTGATTTTATTATAATTTTTGGAATTTTGAAAAAAGTTTCAATTTTTGATTTTGTAATGATTTTTGCAATATTTTTAGAATTTTGGAAAAGTTTAAATTTTTAAGAATTTTTGAAATATTATTGAAATTTAAAAAAAGTTTAAATATTTGATTTTATTCTAATTTTTACAATATTTTTGGAATTTTGAAAAAAGTTTGATTTTATTTAATTTAGCAATATTTTTTGAATTTTGATTATAATTTTCCGGCAACGTATTGACGTTTCGTGTTAGTTTTGTAATAAATTTTTAAACAGAAATAAAAAATACTTGTACTTTAACAAAGAGTTATGTTTGATATACATCGCTGCCCAAAACTAAAAACCATGTCCTCATAAAAGTTTTTTGCTGAAAACTATATCAAAATCCTTAACCCAGACCGAAGTCTTGATATCTCAGAGCTGTGAGATTTCAGCCCCTTAATATTTTATATTTGAGTTTACAAATGTGATCCATTTGTCTGTTCTTATAACTCACAAGTATGTTCTTCTCACTCCTTTTATTGAAGTTACTTGTTTCTGCAAACGTTTAGTTTAAAAAAGGAGTGCGGTTTGGACTTGCTACCAAAAACTTTAAACTGAAAAAATATTGAAAAGTTTGATTAAAAAACTCTTTTTTACATCCTTTTATTTAACTTAGATTTCAAATGGAAGTTAGAATCTACACTGAACAAAATGTTCTATTTCCAATCGATATGAGGTTGTTTCAACCTCTCGACTAGCAATTTGTTCAGGTATACCCTATTATGATCCGGGACGGATCAGGGTGCAATAAGGAAAATCCTAATAGGGTATTTGCATCCGGCCCATATCAGAAATCACTCTTGATTTCACTACTAGGTAGGGCGTGCCGTATTTGTCCTGATCCGGCCCGGATTTCGAAAATCTATCTCATCCCTAGTAGTAAATGCCGGACCAGGACCGGATCAGAATCATATTTGATTTTCCAATTAAGGTATGCCCTATTTGTCCGGATCTGAGCCCTATCTATTTAATTTTAATAAATTTCATTTGGTTAAAATTCACTACAGTATTATCCATTTTAGATATACATAGTTTGCGAAGTTTCACATATACTTTAGTTATAGCTTATCTGCGTTATGAATACATATATAGGTAAGTATAGAGTTAGAATATTTTTATAAACATTTTTTTAATGTATGCAGTAGTAAATTTTCTAATTTTTCTAATGTATGTTAAAGAAAATTCCATATTTTAAATTATCCGGTGCTGGTCGGTTTCTAGCAGAAAAAATTGAAAAAATTGATAGAGACAGGAAGTTTGCTATATTTTGAACGAAAATTATATCGAACTCTCAAATAATTATATTTCTGTGTGTTTAGGAGATGGCTGTCAGGAGGGTAAAAAAAAACTTTTTTTGACCCAAGCGAGTGGGGTGTCATTTGAAAGAGCACCAAATTTCAGAAACTCTGCAATTTTTTTTAGAATTTTGCGGTACACAGTTTTTGAGTTATTCTAAAAAATGTGCAAATTCCAGACCGCCCCCCCCCTGCGTTTCGACACTGTTAGACAGAAAAAATTGAAAAAATTCATAGAGACATGAAGTTTGCTATATTTTGAAAACTATAGTGAACTCTCAAATAATTATATTTCTGTGTGTTTAGGGCAGTGATAGCAAATACGAGACACGCGTGCCAGACTTGGCACGTTTGAAAATTTGTCTGGCACGGCAAACATTTTGAAATTGTGTCCAAAATTGTACTTAAATTCGCGTTGTAGGAATCATAATAAAGAAAAAAATTTTTCAGATATTTTGTAATACGTTAAATGTTACTGTTAGTCCAGTAAAAGACGGTACAAATAGTAGGAAGCTCCGAATTCTTTGAATCAGTAACGATTTGCCATGAAAATTTGGAATTAAACTCAACACACCCTTCATTTCAAAATCTACCCTATGCGCTTTTTATTTTTTAGGCCAAACACTACCGCTTATCATCAAGACTTATTCAACTACAAATTAAATATTAACAGACCGAAATAAGTTCAGACGAAATCGGAACACTATGACAGATATTGCCGGAGTATCCACTAGTTGCGTTGCAAAGAAGTCCAACTTTTCGACAGATACATCCACATCTTTTTTTGCAATTACAGAATATCATTTTTAAAAGGTTTTCCTCTGGAATTTTTTGCATTCTGATGTGCTGCAAAGATAATTCTTATGTATTCTTATGAGGTAAGGTAATTTTTGTGAACGACGGTTTGTTTTTGCCACCTTCATAATTTTTTCATAATAACTATTAAATACTACTATAATATTGTTACCGAAATTCCTTCTCAAATAATAGATGTATTCCCGAAAAAACTGCTGTAAATGTGCCATTTATTGGTCATTTACAAAAGCATATTTCAAAAAAGGTTTATGAACATGAAACGCAATAAAATTACTACGCCGGAAGTTTTAAAGTAGCAAGAGATATTGTCAAACATGGCAAAGCATTTACGGATTTATTAAATCAACTATTTTAAGCTGTGGTGAAACACTTTTCGAAGGTTTTGAAAGCAAAAATAAAATTCTCACCCGTATTCAAAGTATGTAGTTAAGTGCAAATACCGTAAGAGATAGAATTATTAAATACTTGAAAATATTTCTAAACAGTTAAAATCTGATCTTCATGCGGTTGAAGTATTTGCATTGGCAGTTGATTAGAGTACATATTAACTCCGATGCCATACTGGTAACTTTGCGTTGTGCTACAGTTGGGAAAATACAACAAGAACTCCTAAGCTAGAAACTTGGCAGAAACGAATTTTTATTTACACATTTTACGTTCGTGAAATTATTTCCCTCGACGCTAATGCGTCTCGTGAACAAATTTTCGAAAAAGCAACGTTTTCATCTCTTGTAGCAAAATGTACTATTTCATAATTGGATTGGCACGCGAAAAAAGCGATTATTAAAAAAAAATTGTTTTACACGCCAATAAAATGCAGTTGCGAACCTTTGTTTATTGGATGGGTGTAAGGAGGGTAAAAAAAACTTTTTTTTGACCCAAGGGAGTGGAGTATCATTTGAAAGAGCACCAAATTTCCAAAACATTGCAAGTTTTTTAAGAATTTTGCGTTACACAGTTTTTGAGTTATTCTAAAAAATGTGCAAACTCCAGACCACCCCCCCCCCCTACGTTTCGACACTGATTGACAGAAAAAATTGAAAAAATTCATAGAGACAGAAAGTTTGCTATATTTTGAACGAAAATTATAGCGAACTCTCAAATAATTATATTTCTGTGTGTTTAGGGGATGGGTGTGAGGAGGGTAAAATAAAACTTTTTTTGACCCAAGCGAGTGGAGTATCATTTGAAAGAACACATAATTTAAGAAATAACGCACTTTTTTTTTAGAATTTCACTGGTTTCACAGTTTTCGAGTTATTGTCCAAAAAGTAAAACTTTCAAACCGTGCTCCCCCTACGTTTCGACACTGATTGACAGAAAAGTTTGGAAAAATGCATATAGACAGGAAGTTTGGTAAACTTTAAATGACAATTATAGCGAGGTCTCAAATAATTATATTGCTGTGTGTTTGGGGGTGGGGAGGGTAAAAAAACGTCTACGATTACACATTTATTGTGTTATGCGTCCATAGTCTGGCGATATAAAGACTTTACAACATAACTTTATGTCATTTATTTTTGATATTGTGTTCTTTTACATTCACGAAACCCTTGGCGAGCGAATTTTATTCGCACTTGTCCGACTTTTTTGTATTGAAACTAACATTTATTTTAAAATAAATTTTTTTAAAGAATGGATTACTAAAAAATAAATTATATCACATAATAAAACATGACAGGCAATTCTTTGGGATTTTTTGTATTAAATTTCTAGACATTATGATGTATGAATTCATAGGATGAGAGAATATTTCGTCAATATCTTAAGTCAACATTCTAATCAACATCCTAAGTCACGAGTGTAAAGTCATTATTGATTGAAATGCAGTTACTTCGGTCTGGAAGACTTAAGTGTAAACTGTAAAGTCAACCAACAACGAATCAATCGTTATTATTCTTATTCATATTATTTAAATAAAGCGGCATTCACTGACATCTGTTAACATAATTTAGTATTGCCGTTTTGGAATTTAGTTATTATTGTAATGAAGTCAGATATGATTTTTGTAAACAGGAAATGATATAAATAAAATTTATTAAGTTGTAATCTTTTGTTGAATACAGTTTATATATCAGAAGTGGGATTTTTAGTAATAACACGTTCCCAATCATCGCATTTATTCTAAAACATAGTGGAAAAATTTATAAAAATCAAAATTAATTTTAGTCATCGCAGTTTAAAAAGAAATAATAATAAAACAAAAATGTTTTCAAATTTTCAAAGTGGTTTGCACTAGCCGTCGAATGATAATTTTAATGTCGACGACATTATATTTAATCAGCAAGAAGAATGGTTAAAGAATCAACGATTATCTCCAGAACATGCTTATCGTTCAGAATATTCTCTTCGATGTCCATTGGTATCACACGTTCAGAAAATAGAACATAACCTCTAAATTTTTCAGATAATTTTCAATCATCGCAACAAATACAAACTAATGCAAATTTTATAGCACAGGATATAAATAACCAACCACCGATATTTAGTATGAAACATAATTTTCAACGAGTGGAGCATGGTGAACAATCGCGAACATCTAAACAAGTGCATCAAACATCATCTCCTCAACCAAATTTATATAACATTCGTCCTGAAATTCATAAAAATCAATGTCATCACAACACGCAATTTATAAATGTCAGTCATCGAAATGATCCAAATTTGCACAGTTTTTACAATCCAGCGACAACAACAACATTACAATAAGCTTCAACGATTAATTTTCAACCACGGGATGTAGCAGGTATAATCCCTGAATTAACAATTGATTCAGGTATTTCGGTTAAGCAACGGGTAAGACGTGTTGAACAGGTACGCAATATTTATAATATTAGTGAATTACTTTTGTTTTATGCAGCAGTCACAAAATTAAAAGGGATTGCACAATTATGGTAACAGTAATACTTTTAGTCTACTTAAACAAATAAACTATTATGAAAGTATTATGAAACAAAATAATTTCGGCAAATTAGATAAACCTTGTAATTTTAGAAAGTTTTCTGAAACACGGCGCGAAAATGTAAGAGATAGTATTGACAGTAAAAATTTACTGAAATGTTTTCAATGTGGCAATATTGGCCATATGTCAAAACATTGTTTTCGACAAAAAATTTGTTCGTACTGCAAAAAAGAGGGACATTACGAAATTGCTTGCCCACAAAAATCAACCAACAATAAAACTTTTAATATATCGAGAGTTGAATCAGATTTTCTCGAGAATGAATATCTCAAGATTGTATTACTCGATCCGATAAAATCTTTCATCGATTTAGGAAGCGACGTGGTATCGCTTAAATTTTCTGCGGCAAATGAGTTAGGATTCAAATGGGAAAAAATTCAGTGTAAAATTAAATGGTTTTGGAAGTGCAAGTGCAATGACATTAGGAATTATAATCGATTCTACAATAACGGTTGACAATTTAAAAATTAAAGTCAATATATTTATTGTACCTGACGATGCTCAACGAGAAAAGCTAATGATAGGTAGAAGCGCATTGGACCAACCACAAATTTTAATTATCAAATCGAATAAAAAATTAGAAACTAAGGAAGTTTCGAAAAGAAAACATGGCACCGGTGAGTTTATTTCTATGCAAAATTTGTGTTTGGATAATGAGAATCTAGTGAGTCGCGATTCAGTAAATAATGATGATCGAAATGTCAACAATTTTAGTTTTTTAATATCAACGGATAAAGTAGGGTTAGAAAAAAATGTTTCAAATGTTAATGAAACAAGTTTAAACAGTATCAGCGAAACTAAATGCTGGACAATCATACTAAAAATAGCATAAGACAACAGAACTGGAGCGTAAGTATCATAGCTTCGAGCTGGAGGCTTTAACCGTCGTTGAGTTTGTAGACAGATTTCGTGTTTTCGTATTGGAAAAACCATTTACAGTTGTTACCGATTGTAACGCTTTGAGAACCTCATCCACAAAAAAAGATTTAAATGCCCGATAGGAAGGTGGTGGCTTAGGCTTTTAGAGTATAATTTTGATATTAGACATAGAGGAGGTACACAAACGATTCATGTAGATTCATTGAGCAGGTCTCCTGTTTTGGATTCGTCAACAATTGCACCAGCGTCGTTAGATGTACTGAGAATTGAACAAGCTCTCAGTAATACTTTAAACGTCAATGTGATTGATAGCAATTGGCTCGTAACATTGCAGAAGACTGATACCAATTTAACCGCGATTAAAAATAGCTTAAATGATAAGTCAAACAAACTTTACAAAGAATATTCCATTAAAAACGATTGCCTATACCGAATTACCGACGAAGGGAGTTTATTTGTTATACCCGATGATGTACGTATAAAAGTTGTCCAAGAAGCTCATGATCAAAGAGGTCATTTTGGTCTTGAAAAAACGTTGCAAATTCTTCGAAAAACTTATTGGTTCAAAAATATGAGAGCATATGTCAAAAGATATCTGTCATCTTGCGTCGAACGTCTTTACAATAAAGAAAAAGGTGGAGCAAAGAAAATTCAACTTCATCCAATTGAAAAGGTACCTAAACCATGTCATACATGGCACGCTGATCATCTAGGACCATTTAAAAAGTCTGCACGAAAAAATTCTTATGTACTAGTCATAGTTGACGCTTTTACAAAATATACACACATAAAAGCTGTAAAAAATACTACAACAAAATATGTTATTAGCACCCTGGATGAATTAAAGTTACACTTCGGAACTCCGACATGTTTAGTCACCGACAGAGGTACCTGCTTCACGTCACAAGCTTTTACTGATTATTGTAAGCAGCATAACATCGAGCATATTTTAAATGCCACTGTTACTCCACGCGGCAACGGTCAAGTGGAGAGATATAACAGAACGATTTTAGCATCACTTCTAACCATGAGCGAAGACGACCAAAATTGGGACAATCAGCTGCGACGGCTCCCGTGGTCCATAAACACAACTCTAAATTCTGTAGCCAAGTTATTATATTGCTACTCGCCGAGGGGTATTTTGAGAGATAAGATTTTGCTTGAACTTCAAGATTTTGACAGTAACGAATCGCCGCCGTAATCAAAGCAAAATTTATTAGAACTACGTCATCTCGCCTCCGAACGAATCCAATCAAATCAACACAAACAACAAGTGAAATTCAACCAACACCATGCACAACCAAAGATATATAAGGAAGGAGATCTTGTAGTAGTATATCGCGAGCCCGTATTAACAGGAGAAAGTAGAAAACTGCAGAGGAAATTCAGAGGACCCTATAAAGCTACCCATGTTTTGCACGGTGATCGGTATCGTATTGAAGATATTGTGCCTCCAAAAGAAAAACGTCGTTTCTGTGGAGTTTTTGCTTCTGACAAAATGAAGCTTGTTGAGAGGCCTGATTATGAAGATTTCAAAAATATCGAGGAAGAGGATTGAGGGCAATCCTATTTTTCAGGATGGCCGAATGAAAAGTCAACCAACAACGAATCAATCATTATTATTCTTATTTATATTATTTAAATAAAGCGGCATTCACTGACATCTGTTAACATAATTTAGTATTGCCGTTTTTGAATTTAGTTATTATTGTAATGAAATCAGATATGATTTTTGTAAACAGGAAATGATATAAATAAAATTTATTAAGTTGTAATCTTTTGTTGAATACAGTTTATATAAGTATTACATTCATGAGCCAAAAGTGAAATTCTTACCCACACTTTTTTTGGAATTTCTTGACGTTTTAGGACCTACTGATTCTAAAAAACAAAAAAAATGCATTCTGTCTGCCAGCCGGCCGGCCGGTCGTCATTACCTACGCTGCAGGGAAAACCGCTTAAAGGATTTCCAATTTTTTTTTTCGAAAATAGATATACTCAAGGGACAGGTCCGAAAGAACGCTGTGTTCGATAACTGTACCGGAAGTGTGTCAAAAAAATCATTAAGTATGTCAAAAACAGCAAATTTTCATATTTTTGGCTTAAAAAACGTTCATTTTAAGTGATTTCTAGTAGGAACATTGAATTTGGAGAAATCTTGATGGTAGGGTATGTGAGATTAAAAACTAGATTATTGCATTATAAGTTTGTCAAAAAAATGTTGTCAAGTGTGTCAAAAGAAAGATTTTTATTTATTTTTTTACCTAATTTTTTGGAAAAACATAAAATTAATTATTTGTATGACATGAAATTTTATTATTATTATAGAGAATTATGGCTTATAAGTTTGTCAAAAAATAATGTCAAGTGTGTCAAAAAATGATTTCATTTATTTTTTTAGCCAATTTTTTGGAAAAAACAACACTCTTTTTTTTCACTCTGTTTTTATGAAGTAAATGTAATTGAACATAGAAAATTTTGAATTTGTTATAGTTTTTGAAATATTTTTGGAATCTTGGAAAAAGTTTGTATTTTTGATTTTGTAATAATTTTTGCAATATTTTTAGAATTTTGGAAAAAGTTTGAATTTTTAAGAATCTTTGGAATATTATTGGAATATAGAAAAAGTTTAAATATTTGATTTTATTCTAATTTTTGGAATAGTATTGGAATTTTGAAAACAATTTTAATTTTTGATTTTGTTATAATTTTTGCAATATTTTTAGAATTTTGTATAAAACTAGAATTTTTGGATTTTTATAAATATATTTTTAGAATTTTGGAAAAAGTTCAACTTTTGATTTTTGGAATATTCTTAGAATTTTGAAAAATTTTTTAATTTTTGGAATTTTGAACAAAATGCTTTAATTTTTGATATCGTTATAATTTTTGCAATAGTTTTAGAATTTTGGAATAAGTTTGAGTTTTTAAGAATTTTTGGAATATTATTAGAATTTAGAAAAAGTTTAAATATTTGATTTTATTCTAATTTTTGGAACATTCTTAGAATTTTGAAAAAAAAAAAATTTTGAATTTTATATATATTTTTAGAATTTTGAAAAAAGTTTCAATTTTTGATTTTGTAAGAATTTTTGGAATATTTTTAGAATTTTGAAAAATTTTAAATTTTTGTTATAATTTTAATAATTTTGGAATAACTTTCAATTTTTGATATTGTTATATAATTTTTGCAATTTTTTTAGAATTTCGGAAAAAAGTTTGAATTTTTGAATTTTTAAGAATTTTTGGAATATTATTAGAATGTAGAAAAAGTTTCAATTTTTGATTTTATTCTAATTTTTGGAATATTTTAGAATTTTGAAAAAAAAAATAGGTTTTTTGAATTTTTATTTATTTTTAGAATTTTGAAAAAAGTTTCAATTTTTGATTCTGTAAGAATTTTTGGAATATTTTTAGAATTTTGAAAATTTTAAATTCTTGATTTTATTATAATTTTTATAATTTTGGAATATGTTACAATTTTTTATTTTGTTATAATTTATGCAATATTTTTAGAATTTTTGAAAAAAGTTTTAATCTTTGATTTTGTAATAATTTTTGAAATATTTTTAGAATTTTGTTTGAAAAAAGTTGGAATTTTTGATATTATTTACTTTTACAATACTTTTGGAATTTTGAAAGAAATATGAATTTGTGATTTTGAAATATTTTCACGAAATATAGGGGTTTTTGAGTTGTTTGCTGATTGTATAATCTTTTCACTAAATTATGTTAATATATGATCTGTTATAATTTTCCGACAACGTATTGATGTTTCGTGTTAGTTTTGTAAAACATATCTAAACAGAGATAAAAAATACATGTACTTTAACAAAAGTTATGTTTGATAACATCGCTGCCCAAAACTAAAAACCATGTTCCCATAAAAGTTTTTTGCCGAAAACTATGTCAAAATCCTTAACCCAGACCAAAGTCTTGATATCTCAGAGCTGTGAGATTTCGACCCCTCCATATTTTCCAATATGTAATCATAGATGAAAGATTAAATTGAAGTAAATATGAAATAATGATTACGTTTCTTTTTTAGATACTATCTGAACATGAAAATTAAAATATGGTTCGTCATCGCCGCTGTGGCTAAGTTGTGTAAGACACACGGGATCTGAACATGTGTCTCTGATGATTGTGACTTGTGAGTTCGAATCCTGGCACGAAACACAAAAAAAATTTCTAAAGGAATTTTAGAGAAAATGAAGTTATTTCGAATTGCAAATTTCAAGTGATTTCCAATATGTACTTAAGCGTAATTGCTCACAAAAACCCCCTCCATGATAGGTAATGTAATTGCTAATAACCCATCTAGTGGCATATTTCTTAATCTATATGGCAGCTTATTTCTTCGAGCTTCGTTAAGAGGTCTTCCATAACTTAGATTGAATGTTTAAGGCGTACTCTAATGTCATTAAGGCGTCCTCCATAACTAAGATTGAGTGTGTTATCGTTGACTGACAAGAGTTACATCACCAACTCGTACGCCAATAGCAGGGACTGGAGTATGTCGCATACATTCGAAGTTCTATAACACAAATCACATTTTTAATCAAAATTTTGGAAAGCGTATATTATTAGAATTTTTGATGATTCTATTATCTTATCGCACATTATCTTTATATTGAATATTATTAATTTAAATATATGATTGATAGATGTCCTATATTCAAAACTTTCAATAAAATATAAATGTGTTAATTACATAGATTTATATGTGCATATCAAATCGTAAGTTGTATCAAATATAAAAAACCTTTTTAGAATTAAAGTAGATTTTTTTAAACAAAAGTCATAAATTCGTTTTATAATATCATATTTTGCTAACAGACTTTGTGTATCATTATCTTAAAATCTACATATCTTATAGTCTTATACATTTTTTACTGAATTTCAATTTCGTATTTGATTAGATTTGAAAAAGTAACTTAACTCAACCAAAATCCTATTAAACCGCATAAAGTTTTCTTTTTCGCAATAACGCAAAATTTTCTATTTTATTTCTTTATTTGTTTTTGTTTTGTGTAGGAACATTTTTAAGAATATTTTTATCATAAATAAATAAAATATGAAAACATAAAAATAAATTTGAAAAAAGGGTTTTGAATATAAATTTATATCTTTTAAGATAAAAGTTTCTTTCTCCTCCCTGTAATACATGCACAGAAATGGTAAAAGCTTCCTAAAAATTAAAGAAATTTTTTCAGAAGCGTGTGTATATTTTTTATTCTATTTAGACTATCGTTTATTTAAACCCAAAACAAATCTTGTATTTAGATTACTTTGATGATACTATTTAAATAGTAACCATTGGAGTTAATTTAAGATTTACGAAGTTCTACATGTAAGTTGAAATCTAATACGACTTTTAAGGCTCTTTATAAATAAAAATTTGTTTTTCTTGAAAAAGGTATTATTATTTTTATTATTTATTTTCTCTTATTATTTATTATTATTTATTTTCTCTTTTATATACTTCAAAGAAAGACAGCAAATGTTCTACATAAGCGTTTAGTTGCTTTTATTTAATGCTTGTTATATAACCCTTTACTAGATATAATAGGAGTTCCTCGTGTGACTTTTTTAAATTGTTTTTTATGAATCAAATTAAGATTTTTAGCATTGAATCCCACAACGTCTGTATACACACATATCAGAACAATGTGGTCCATTGGAAATCGAAGTCGGAATCCTTGAGATAAAAAGTTAGCTTCAACAACTAAGTTAAACCGGCGACCGTGAAAATTAAATTTAACATTTTTTTATAGAAAACTTTTATAGAAAATACAATTTCTGTTGACTTAAAACTTTGGACAGGTTTTTGAAGCATATTGTGTTTTTCTAACCTTTTTTTGTTAGGCTTGGGGAGAGGAGGTTGGTTGGAAAAAGTTGGTTTTCCCATCACAATAAATTGTTAAAAAAAATCTTGTATGTATGGAAAGATTAAAAATTATACTTATTGCGGTTTCATATAAATTGTTACAAATGTTTATTTTAAATAAAAACTTCTGGGCGGGCAATTTTATATCTAAAATTTCTACAGGAACCTAACATTGCTTCAAAAAGCCTACTCCGGCCTAAATACGATATCGCTCTGTTTTCCCAAAACACTTAAAGTCAAACCAATATAAAATAAATCCAAAGTCACAGTTCGATGAGCATTAACATCATTTACTTAAACCTAAACTCAAGACAATATAGAACAAGAAAAGAAAATAATTACTCCCTTTTGACCAGTAAAATAGCAAATAAAAAAAATTGTTCAGGAAAATTATCGACATAAGCATTTTGAAATTGTCTCCAATTATTCGTTTCTTGCATTTAAAAAATAAAAAAACGTAAACTGAAAACTTTATAGTTATTTATTGAGAAAAATAAAAATTGGATTTGTTTGTCTTTTTTTGTATTTCCTACGTTATATTAGGTTTTCTCGTATATAAAAATAAAAGTCAATTGAATTTTGTATGAAATATTATAGTCATTAATTCATAGTTGACATTATATATCTAAGATAGTGTTATAAAATGTTGGTTAATAACTAGATATTAAGTTACTGTTAGGATCATTTCTCCAACTGTAGATTTCGGCATTAAATCAATTGTAACATTTAAACTAGTGTGATAAGAGAAACAGTTATACCATGAAAATCATATATAGTAGTTGATTTTTGAATCAAGAATAAAAAATAATATATTAACAAAAATAATTTTTTATCGATTCCGTAAGATCAAATTCAAATTTAATTATTCTTTTTAAATAATAATGCATTTTAAACTAATTATATCACCATTTACTGTCAAATGTTATTTTTAACACAACGCTTCAATTAAAATAACAAAACCACATTCATTATTTCGATAGTCAAGACTCAAGGGTAGAGTGAGTATATTTTCAATAATCCACTTGTGCATTATTTTTCAAACTAAAATGGAATTGTCATTAACAAAATAATCATAATAATTATTGACATCAATATTTACCGTAAAATAATATATTTATAATTTTATATATGAGGAAGAAATATAAATAATATCGTTATTTATAAATATATAGACAGATAAAAATTTGAGTTGAATGTTGTTTACTGGAATGATTCTATTTATTTATTATCTAATTTTATAAATTATGTTAACATTTCTTTAGGCAAATTATTAATGACTTTTCAAAATAATAAATATTAATAACAAAATTATATTGTCTGTCTTTCAATTAAAATTTGGAAATAACATAAATTATTACCAAAATCCATTAATAATTAAATAAAAATTTTATAATAGATATGAGATTTCTGATATTTTACATTCAGGAGATGGATGTTTGTACGATTAATTTTTTTCAAATTGGTTTTTAATTAAAATTGAATAAGAGGAAAGAGAATTTAGAAAATTAAATTATTGGTTGTTGATTAGAGTATTTTTGTGCATTATATTTTGTCTGGATGACAAGAAATATATTAAATAAATAAACTTGAACTATCTTACCTGTTATACACACAGAAACTAGAGTATGTGCATGTTGTCGTATTCTTGTATTCTCACTACTCCATGGTAATCGTTCTAACAAATGGTCAATATAATCAAATCCTGTAATGGCGCTTATATTCCATTGTAACTTTGTTAATAATAGAAGTTCGAAATTCTGAAGCAAAAAAAAAAAAATTAAATTTAAAACATTTTTTCTTCTTCATGAAAATACCGTGAAAATTTGTTTAAATTATTTTATTGTTGTAAAATAAATTTTGTTTTCTAAATGAACAACAATCGGAAGGTTTTCAAATAAAATTAAATTTTTTTTTCACTGCTATCATCTTTTTTTTTATCTTCTTTAAATTTATTATGTCTTTTTATGTTATTATTTTAAGTTTGTAAAATGGAAAATATTCTGTAAAATCATTTTTATTGTGCAAATTAGAGAAGTACAAAAAGGTTTCATTTTTTAACTAATGCCGTTTGTTCTTTTTGCGGTTATTATCTTTTTATATTGTGATTGTTCAGTTGAGTGTTGGAAAAGATGAAAAAAGGTTCTTGTTTTACCCTTACAGCCAGGGGTGATTTCGTTTTTGTCATTAAAATAAATTTAGAATGTATTTTTTGTGATTATATGATTTCTAACAGCATCAACAAAGATGTTAATAATCTTGATTTTATCCGACGCGATAAAATTCTGTGATCGAAGATCGACTTGCATTCTGTTTAAAAGTACTTTCTTTTTGTTGCCGTTATAAGTCTTCATAATCTAAGTCATTCCTGTGTGAAGTTAGACAATATTATTAATTAACCAGCGTAAAAAACATCAAACACAAAATCTAAAAATTAACATAATTTTAATCAATAAGAAAATCATGTTCTAAATCTCCCATTTTCTAGAAAAAAAAAAGAACTTTCAAAACTGTTTCAACAACAGAAAATCTATTAACCCCTCAGTCTTTTGTACAATAAAACTAATTTAGAACAAAACAAAGAAAACATTTCAAACAATTAACTCCAGATAAAAAAAAATTCATCCGCGAAAAAAATATGAAAATTATTGTTAATTTCAATGAAAAGAAAAATTGTTTTTCCTTTTCGGGTTAAGCAAAAAAACTTATTCTTTTATTGAATTAATTTTTTTCATATTTTTTTCAGTTTTATGATTTTTACAGTCAAAAAATTAAGAACAAAACCCCATTTTTAGTTGAAATTGAATGTGAAAAGAATAGAAAAATTTGTGGTGATATTGTCTGGCACTTGGAAAGTTTTGAATTTTGTAGAACATAAGAAAAGTTCTATTCAATATAAAACAATGAATTTTATAAAATTATACTGAAATGAAAAAACGTAATCATTTAGGCTATTTATTCCTCATGAATTTTCATAGGTTTGGTTGTTTTAAACATAAAAAAAAGATAAAAATTTGGTTGTAAATTCTACAAAAAAATTACAAGAAAACAATAAAATCTACAGCACGAGTTGTTTCTTCTTTCAATCTTCAGCATGATCCTTCTTTATTTGATACAAACAAAGTGATATAAAAATTCCAAATAATTTTTCTTTGTAACAAAAAGTGCCATATTTGTTTTTGGTATAATAAAAATTTATTCAAAGACGAGATATAAAAAGGTAATTAAATTTAAGTTAAAACCAAAACTTTTGAAGCATAAATTATGCATATATAAATGGCTTTATATTAATCAAAAAATTTAAAAACATTTTTAAAATATATTCAAAGCCAATCAATAGAAAAGAGACACCAGACAAATGGTTTAGGGAAAATCAGGCTTTTTTAAAAGGATAATTAATATTGACGTGAGGTAATTAGATTTATATTTTAAAAACAAAAGTCTGATTGGAGCTAAATCAAATGAAAGAATTTTTTTCTATTATATGCCCCAACTTATATTCTTCGTAATATAATTTTAAACTCTAATTTGTCTAAACATGACAACAAAAATGATATTTTATCATGCCATTTTTGGTCATTTCTAAAATTTTAATTCCGTTTTTTTTTAAGTTTTATTTATTATGTAAACAAAAATCAGGAAGTCGTCCTTCCCTTCCTTTTTTCCTACAAATTTTATATGAATCTGTTATTTTCTGTTTTTTGTTTGTTAAGTCACCCAAAAAAAGAATCATAAAACTGAAATAAATAAATAATTTTAGATTTTCTTTAAAGTTTATAGAAATTCTAAATCTAAAGAAAACAGTAGAAATGACTTTTGAAAGTTGCAGAGTACGAGAAATAACCTGCATAAGCAATTTTTCTTCTTTTCATTTTTGAATATTTATATTAGTTTTATAGTTTTTCCCTATGGTAGTTTATTTTGTCGGAAACGGAGCAAAAGCTATGTGGCATTAAAACACGTGTTCAGGACAAGGATACAATAAAAAATATTCCAAGTTTTCATTTTATTTAAATTTTAAAAATAGTTGCTTTTTTATTTTAGTAAAACTTAACATTACAAAGAGACAGGATAAAATTTATAGTTAAAACAAATAAGAAAGCTGTTGAAAAATAAAAAAAAATTGTTTTTTGCATGAAAATTATAGAAAATAATTTTTTGAAATTAAGCAACGTTAGTAGAAATTATAATTAAGAAACATTTATTTTTCATTTTTCATAGTGGTTACACTGAACTGATAAATGCACTTACTTACTTGTAATGGTATTGTAAGCGGACTTCGGGATCTGTACTAAAATTTTTATACAAAGAGGGGGGGTATCGGGGGTTATAAAAATTATAAAAAAAATTCCTGAGTAATACAAAAAGATAAGTTTTTTTATTCAATGTAATTTTCACAATAGATGAAAAACGTGATCTACGCAGGTGAAAAAGTCGAGATTTGAACTTGACCATTTTTGATTTTCCTGAAACCTGGCATATAAGTAGTATGGACAAAATAAAAAATACGACTTTTTTTAAAAAAATTTTAAAGTGCATAGTTTGAGCATAGGGGGCACCCCAACGTGCATGGAAAATGAAAATTCTGCCATTCTAATGTAACTTTGAAATTAAATTGCTCAAGAACGGCTTTACCGATTTCATCAAACTTTTTTTTGTTTGATAGATGAATAGTTAATCGTTAAAAAAAAATTAATTTATTGTTTTTATAATTAATTTTTAAATAAAAATATTAAAAAAACTTTTTTAAAGATTGCGCTAGTGTCGAAGATCAATTGGAATTTAATTAATTTTTTTTCTGAAAATAGTTCTATCCTTATTCTAAAGTATATCAAATTTACAAAGAGGCGTAAATTCTTGTTCTTGAAATATTTAATTTTAAAGATTTTTAGTACGACTGAAATTCGAATTTTTCTTCATCTTTTCAAACAACTTCCATTAACAAAAATTTTAAAATCAATCAAATTTTAACTTTTTTTTTTCTAAATATAGTTCTAGCCTTACTTTAAAATATATCAAATTTACAAAGAGGCGTTAATTCATGTTCTTGAGATATTTAATTTTAAAGATTTTTAGTCCGTCTACAATTCTATTTGTTCATTATTTTTTCGAACAATTTTTATCATCAAAAAATTTTAACCACTGAAATCCATTTTCTCGAACTTGAACAATTAGAATTTTAATCGGACTAACAATCTTCAAAATTAAATATCTCAAGTTTTCACAACTCTGTCTAGAACACGTTTTTCATCAATAATGGTATTTACAATAAAAATGATTAAAACAAAGATGATATTTACAATACGAGCATATTACACACACCCCATCAGAACATTGGGAGTTCAGGGAAAAGCACTGATTATCAGACAAATCAAAACAAAATTGAATTGGAGTTAATAAACTCCCGGGACGTTCGCTAACATACCCGGACTTATACCAACTATATTTCCGGAATTTTTATAACGAGGAGACGAGAATTGGTTGTGCACTAGAGATTGAATGCAATTTTAAAAGTGCAATTTTAAAACTGAATCTCTAGTGTGCAAAGAAATGGCAATTGAATCCAATAAAACTCTATCTGAAAAACGCCGTTCAAATTGTTTCCATATCCGGAACCCATAGACGTCAAGTGGTTGAGCGATTGAAGTGCATCCTTCAGAGATGTGAAGAAATTGGACATTCTTTTCATTTGGAAAATTTTTCAAACAGTTATGTTTATGAATCCACTAATGTTATACTATTATCCGGAGTATGTGGAAGCAATACAT